>JAQZBX010060588.1:0-17278 GCA_029593785.1 Cabassous unicinctus | reverse complement strand
GAGCTGTAGGGTAGGAGTTGCAGCTCCACCAAGATTCCAGGCACAGCTGGCACATAGGTAGGCAAGAGGCTCCACTCTCTGGAAGTACACCTAAAAACTCCAGCATCACATATAAGTTTGAATAGAAGGGACTGATGGACCATGTGCAGGGAGGACTTATTTGAGTCCAACTCTGTCCCTCTCAGGAGTGCAGATTCCAAAGAAGAGCCCACTAATTAGGCATCAATCTCTGGGGCTATCCCCACTTATATAGGACCTGGGTGTCTCTAGAGCCCTCAGGAGTCCCTCTGAGTGGGGTGATATCCACTTCGGTGTTCTATGAGATCCTACTGAGGTATGCGTAAGTGTTACCTCTGGGATGACCTCCTGACCCTCTTTGAAGTCTCTTAGCCACATGAACTCATTTGTCTTTACCTTTTCCCCCTTTTATTCAAGGTCTTTTTCTGAATGTGTTGCCAGTTGGCATTTGTTATTAATCCCTTGTTGCCAGGGAGGCTCATCCCCGGGAGTCATGTCCCACGTTGGGGGGAAGGTAATGCATTCATATGCTGAGTTTGGCTTAGAGAGAGGCCACATTTGAGCAACAAGGAGGCTCTCAGGTGGCAACCCTTAGGCACCCTGTAACAGTAGGCTAAGTTTCAATTACAAGAGCAAAGACTCATAAGGTTAGTCATCAATAACAAGAACCCATCAGTGGGCCATCCTCTTTTGCCAGACACTGCCCCTGCACTCAGGGGACTGTTGCTGCTCCCTTGGAGAATGTGGCAGAGCTCTCCAGGCAGGGAATTCAGATTCCCTCATTTATTGAGTGATTGTCTACCCACCATGACCATGCCCCATCCCTTCATCATTTGAACAATTTTATATAACTTTCATGTATATTCAGATGAACTTAATCCCATGAATCCCCCATCCCAGACACCCCCAACCAATGATGCTCTGCAGCCCCCATTTTAAACTTTCTGTGATCTAAACCTTCCTTGAACATGAAGCCCATATAATAACCATATACAATTAATAGGAAAAAGAGATAATAATGATAAGCTTAAATGCAAGAGATAAGTACAAGGAAACACAGAAGAAAGAAAAAAAAGCAAAACTAAAACTAAAATATAATTAGCAGATTGGGACATTCAAAAAAATGGTAAAAAAAAACAAAAAAATTCCTTTTTTAAAAAAATTATTCTTTTTTCCTTTTATCACTGTATTATTGGATGTCCAGTGTACTGTGACCCCTTCCCCGTCTCATTCCCCAGTGTCTCCCAATTTTTCATATAATTTTCAAAGAACTTTTAGATCACAGGAATGTCACACATGGAATACTAGAGACCACCCTCTCAACCACCCTCCCCTTCCCCACCCCATATTAAAACATTTTTTTATGGATATTAGCACTGTTA
This sequence comes from Cabassous unicinctus, assembly GCA_029593785.1. NCBI lineage: Eukaryota > Metazoa > Chordata > Mammalia > Cingulata > Chlamyphoridae > Cabassous > Cabassous unicinctus. Next base: position 15,878 of record JAQZBX010060588.1, on the reverse strand, counting down.
TAACTGTTATACAGATAGTAAAATATAGCATCTAAACATTGTCAATAGTTTACAGTATAGTTTACAATTTAGATGGTACCGTTTAATAATTTTTGATGATATTTACCATGTCCTGTGTCCATTACTGTAAGGTAATGAAAAACCTTTTCCATGACCACTAAATACCCCATTTGATGTTAACTCTTCCTTCCTCTCCATCCCCCTGGGGCATATGACACTTCCCTGTCTTGACTCATAGAATGACAAGATTCATAATTAAATGCCCTGGGTATTCCAACCTGCCCTTCCTAATCTGTCCACCTGTTAACCCTGCACCACCAAACCCAGTAATATCACTACCCATCTGTCTTATCCTTCAATATGCAACTATATCCCTTTACCATAGATTATGTCCATATGGTTGATGGCTCACAGACTACTCTTCTCTTTCTCTCCTTGTTAATCTATCTTTCAGACAATGGTTCTCAGAGACTGCTCACTTTCCTCAGTTCAAATCAGTGAGGTCATATACTGTTCATCCTTCAATGCCTGGCTTGCTTCACTCAACATAAGGTCTTCAAGATTCATCCACGTTATCCAGTGTGTTAGCACTTTATTCCTTCTTACAGCTGAGTAATATTCCATTGTATGTATGTACCACATTTTGCTTATCCATTCATCTGTTGATGGGCACCGGGGCTGATTCCAACTTTTGGCAATGGTGAAAAATGCCGCTATAAACATTGGTGTGCATATATATGTTCGTGTCTTTGCTTTCAGTTCTTCTGGGTATATACCCAGCAGCGGAATTGCTGGATCATACCCAAGATCTATTGTTAGTTTTCTGAGGAAAAAACAAACTGTACTCCACAGTGGCTGGACCATTCCGCAATCCCACCAGCAGTGGATGAGGGTTCCTATTCCTCCACATCCTCTCCAACATTTAGAGTCTGCTGTATTTTTAATAACTGCCATTCAGATGGGTGTAAGATGGTATCTCATTGTAGTTTTGATTTGAATTTCCCTGATAGCAAGCGATGTCAAGCATTTTTTCATGTGCTTTTTAGCCATTTGTATTTCTTCCTTGGAGAAGTGTCTTTTAAGGTCACGTGCCCATTTTTTAAATGGGTTGTTTGTCTTTTTATTTTCAAGGTGTAGGATTTCTTTTTATATGCAGGATATTAGGTTCTTATCAGATATATGGTTGCCAAATATTTTCTCCCATTGGGTAGGCTGCCTTTTTATTTTCTTAATAACGCCCTTTGAGGTGCAGAAGTTTTTAATTTTGAGGAGATCTCATTTATCTATATTTTCTCTTGCTGCTAGTGCTTTGGCTGTAAAGTTCATGAAACCATTTCCTATTACAAGGTCCTCTAGATGCTTTCCTACATTATCTTCCAAGGTCTTTATGGTTTTGGCTCTTATATTTAGATCTTTGATCCATCTTGTGTTGATTTTTGTATAAGGTGTGAAATGGTATTCTTCTCTCATTCTTTTGGAAATGGATATCCAGTTCTCCAAGCACCACTTGTTAAAGAGGCCATTCTCTCCCAACTGAGTGGGCTTGGTACCCTTGTCGAATATCAGATGACTGTATATGCGAGGATCTATATCAGAACTCTCAATTCGATTCCATTGGTCAGCAGGTCTATCCTTGTGCCAATACCATGCAATTTTGATCACTGTAGCTTTGTAATATGTTTTAAAGTCTGGTAATGTGATACCTCCAACTTCATTTTTCTTTTTCAATATGTCTTTGGCAATTAGGGGCCTCTTACCTTTCCAAATATTTTGTGGTTAGTTTTTCCAGTTCCTTTAAAAATATAGTGTTGATTTTTATTGGGATTCGGTTAAATCTGTGGATCAGTTTGGATAGGATAGACGTCTTGATGATGTTTAGTCTTCCTATCCATGAGCAGGGAATATTTTTCCATTTATTTAAGTCTTCTTTGATTTCCATTAACAGTGTTGTGTAGTTTTCTGTATATAAGTCCTTTACATCTTTAGGTAAATTTATTCCTATGTGTTTGATTTTTTAGTTACTATTGTAAGTGGCATTTTTTCATGATTTCCTCCTCCAATTGCTCGTTATTGGTGTACAGAAATGCTACTGATTTTTGAACATTGATCTTATAGCCTGCAACATCACTGAACTTCTTTATAAGTTCTAGAAACTTTGTTGTAGATTTTTCTGGGCTTTCTATGTATAGGATCATGTCATCTGCAAATAATGACATTTTTACTTCTTCTTTTCCAATTTGGATGCCTTTTATATCCTTTTCTTGCCTCAGTGCTCGAGTAAGTACTTCTAAGACAGTGTTAAATAGGAGTGGTGATAGTGGGCATCCTTGTCTTTTTCCCAATCTCAGAGGGAAGGCTTTTAGGATTTCACCACTGAAGATGATGTTAGCTTTGGGTTTTTCATATATGCCCTTTATCATATTCAGAAAGTTTCCTTCTATTCGTATCTTTTGTAGTGTTTTCATCAGGAAAGAGTGCTGTATTGTGTTGAATGCTTTTTCTGCATCTATAGAGATGATCATGAGATTTTTTTCTTTCAGTTTGTTTATGTGGTGTATTACATTGTTTGATTTTCTTATATCGAACCATCCTTCCATACCCATGATGAAACCCACTTGGTCATGGTGTACAATCCTTTTGATATGTTGTTGAATGTGATTACCAAGGATGTTGTTGAGGATTTTAGCATCTAGGTTCATTAGAGAAATTCATCTGTAATTTTCCTATTTAGTGGTATCTTTGTTTGGTTTTGGTATTAGGGTAATGTTGGCATCGTAGAATGAGTTAGGCAATATTCCTTCTACTTCTATTTATTGGAAGAGCTTAAGTAGAATTGGTGTTAGCTCTTTCCGGAATGTTTGGTAGAATTCAGCTGTGAAGCCATCTTGTCCTGGGCTCTCCTTAGTAGGGAGGTTTCTGATGACTGAGTCTATCTCTTTACCTGTAATGGGACTGTTTAGTTCATCAATTTCATCTTTCATCAGTGTAGCCTGTTTGTGCATTTCTAGAAACTTGTCAATTTCCTCTAAATTATCATCCTTGTCAGCATATAATTTTTCAAAGTATCTTCTCATGATACTCTTTATTTCTGTGGGGTCAGTAGTAATATCTCCTTGCTCATTCCTTATTTTGTATATTTGCATCTGTTCTCTCTTTTTCTTTGTTTGTCTGGCTAAGGGTTTGTCATTTTTTTTTTATATTCTTGAAGAACCAGCTTTTGGTTTTGTTTATTGTTTCTAGTGCTTTCTTATACTCTATTTCATTTAGTTCTGCTCTAATCTTTGTTATTTCCTTCTTTCCTTTAGGTTAGTTTGATGTTGTTTTTCCAATTCCTCCAAGTGTACAGTTAGGTCTTCAATTTTAGCATTTTCTTCTTTCTTAATATATGTATTTATTGCTATGAACTTCCCTCTCAGGACAGCTTTGGCTACATCCCATAAGTTTCGATATGTTGTGTTGTCGTTTTCATTAGTTTCAAGGTAGTTACTGATTTCTTTTGAGATTTCCTCCTTGACCCACTGTTTTTCTAAGAGTGTGTTGTTTAACTTCCATATCCTTGTGCCTAACCTGTTTCTCTGGCCCTTAGTGATTTCCAGTTTCATTCCATTGTGGTCAGGGAAATTACTTTGTATAATCTCAATCTTTCTGAATTCATTGAGAGTTTTTCTGTGGCCTAGCATGTGGTCTATCTTGGATTATGATCCATGTGCCCTCGAGAGGAATGTAAATCCTGCTGTTTTTGGGTGTAATATTCTGTATATTTCTATTAAGTCCAGGTCCTCTAATGTATTGTTTAGAGTCTTTGTTTCTTTGTTGATTCTCTGTCTGGATGTTCTGTCTAATGATGATAATGGTGTATTAAATCCCCCACTATAATTGTAGAGGCATTTATTTCTCCCCTTAGCTTTTTCAGAGTTTGCCTCACGTATTTTGAGGCACCCCAATTAGGTGCATAAATGTTTATGATTGTTCTCTCTTCTTGAGAGATTACCCATTTTACTAATATATTGTGTCCATCTTTGTCACTTAAAATAGTTTTGCATTTAAAGTCTATTTTGCCTGATATTAGAATAGCTACTCCTGCCCTTTTTTGCCTATTGTTAGCTTATAAAATTTTTTCCATCAATTTACTTTCAGCCTCCTTGAATCCCTGGGTCGAAGGTGGGTGTCTTGCAGAATGCATATAGATGGATCATATTTCTTTATCCATTCTGCCAATCTGTGTCTCTTGAGTGGTAAATTTAATCCATTAACATTCAGTGTTATTATTCACAATGAATTTCTTACTTCAGCCATATTTTCTTTAGATTAATGTATGTCATACATTGTGTTGCTTCTGTTTTTGTCTTTTTAGTTGTTTTTAAACTCTCCTCCAACTCTCTCTCCCTTGATTTTCCTTTCAACTTGTAGAACTTCCTTTAGTATTTTTGAAGTTCAGGTTTCTTATTGGCTTACTCTCTTAATTTCTTTTTATCTGTGAATATTTTGAACTCTCCATCATTTTTGAATGCCAGTTTTGCTTGATAGAGTATTCATGGCTGGAAGTTTTTTTCTTTTAGTACTTTGACTATGTCATACCACTCTCTTCTTTCCTCCATGGTTTCAGATGAGATATCAACACTTAATCTTATTGTGCTTCCCTTGTATGTGATGGTTCTATTTTCTCTTGTTGCCTTGAGTATTTTCTCTTTGTCTTGAGCATTGTACATTTTGAGAAGTATATGTCTTGGAGTTGGCCTGTTGGGATTTATACTGTTTGGGGTATGCTTTGCTTCCTGGATCTGCATATCCATCTCTCTCAATAGGGTTGGGAAGTTTTCAGCCATCATTTCCTTCAACACTCCTTCTGTTCCCTTTCCCTTCTCTTCTCCTTCTGGGATGCCCATAATGCGTATGTTTGTGCGTTTTGTGTTGTCAGTTAAATCCCTGAGTCCCTGCTGGATTTATTCTATTTTTTTGTCTATCTGTTCTACTATCTGTTTGATTTCAGATGTATTGTCTTCCACATCACTAATTCTTTCTTATGCCTGTTCAAATCTGCTTTTATGTGAATCCAACGTCTTTTTGATTTCTTGGTTTGTGCCACTGATCACCATCATATCCGTTATCTTTTTGTGTATGTTTATAATTTCTTCAGTATGTTCTCCCAGTGTCTTCTTTATATCCTTAATCTCTTCCTTCATTTCATTAATTTGGTTCATGATATTTGTTTTGGATTCTTTAGTTGTTCAATGTTCTGCATATATTCCTGATTTTTAGTTTGTTCATTGGAGTGGTCCATGTCTTCTTGTTTCTCAATGTGGTTTGTAATTTTTGGTTGCCCTCTAGTCATCATTTTATCTTGATAAGTTTATTCAGTTAATTAGATTCTCTTTCTCCTCTAGAATTTTATTTAGCTTGTGGTACTGTGTGTGTGTTAAGGTTTCTCTTTGACACTTTTTCTTCTTATTTTGTTTCCTTGTTTCTTTCTATGATATGGTTTTGAGGCCAGAAGTCCAAAATCAAAATGACAACAGAGCAATGCTGTCTCCTTGCATTTCCCTGGCTTGTAGCCCTGCATTGCATCACAGGGCCAAGTCCTGTCCGTTCTATTCTGCGTTCTGCCAGGCTTTGAGCTTTGATTCATATTATTCTATAAAGCAGTGCCACCATATGCCTGTGAGAAGTTAAAACAATGAAATTCTTTCTAAAGGAAGGCAGCCTCAGATTAAGTTCCAACCATATTCTTCAAGTAATTCCCCAATTCAATATTCAGCTTTTCAGTTGCCTACACCAGAAACAGCAGGTATCTTTGGGATACAAGTGGTGCCTGATGCAAATATTACCTTTCTGTGCTTCCCTGTGTCTTGGATCTCAGGCTTGTATTCACTGTTTTGCCAGCTTTCAGTACCTTCAAACAAGTGGAGGTGGGTTGTTTTTTTCCATGTCTTCTAATTTTCTCATATGGAGGGTTAATCTGACTGATTAAGTAAAGCTGAACCGCACAGTTTATATTTATGTGTTTTTAAAGTTTTCTTGAAATTCCAATTTTAATGATCAAAGGAAAGCAGAAGGGTGCAAAACTGTGGTCAGGAGAACAGAGAGAAATGGGCCTAGCTGTGTGTCAGCACCCTGGACAGCACCGAGGCTACCCTTGCCAGCTGGAAGCAGCATTGTCCACTCCAGACATTAATCACCAGTCTGTTATGACTTGGCTCCAAGTGACAGAGACGGCACTTCCCATTCACTCTTCTTCATGCAGTGTTTGGAGATATTCAGGGCTACTGTGAGGATTAAAAACCACTGCGCAGGGAAGCAGGTGTTGCTCGGTCGATGGAGCCCCTGTTTACCATGTGGGAGGCCCAGGTTCGCGTCCCGAGGCCTCCTTGTGAGGGCATGCCGGCCTGAGCGGTGCGGTGGGCTGATGCAGCAACCTCACGGCAGGAAGCGGGTGTGGCGCAATGGATAGAGCACTCGTTTACCATATGAGAGGCCCCAGGTTCGCTTCCTGGCGCCTCCTTGTGAGGGCAGGCTGGCTCGCGCGGCGCCGTGGGCTGATGCGGCAAGACCTCACAGCAAAAGGGAGATGAGTGGACACGGAGGGGATGCACAGCGAATGGACACAGCAGCACAAGCAGTAAGGGGGGGGGGGATAAATAAAAAAATAAATAAATCTTTAAAAAATAAATAAATAAATAAAATAAAAAGCCCTGTGCACCTTTGTTCTATTTTTAATCACTGGAACCCTTTGAATTTCTGTCTCTAGAAAAGACCCTATAGAACAGAGGTTTACATTTCAGGAACTCGACACTGTAGATTCAAACCCTGACCTCTCATTTAGTAGCTGTGGCAACTTATTTAGTGTTTGTCATAAATTGTCACTTATTACCTTGGGAAACAGTTACTCAATTCCAAACAAATGAACTCTATATGAGTGAACAAAAGCCAAATTTGAAAGGGCACATGCTTTGTGATTCCATGTAAATAAAGATTTAAAAAATATGCAAAACTACTCTCTGGTGTTAGTGGAGATTGTGTCAGGGCCTAGGTGCTGTGGATGGAAGGAGCATTGGCGGCTTCTGGGGTTCTGGTGTTGTAACTAATTGATTAGGGCTGTGTTTATTACCTGAAAATTCATCATATTATACACTTAACTGTTTGGGCACTTTCCATATATGTGCTATGTATCAATAAATGTCTACATGTCAAAAATATAATCTATTTCCTTTATAGTCTAGATAGTTGGAGAATACAGAAATGGTTGGAAAAAATGGGGTTTAGGTCAAAGGCAGAAAAGGTCCAGGCAGCCCTTTAGGAGACTTGAAAGTATTCCGTTTGTAGGTGGGGGCCTCTGGGGTAGAGGGAAGACTGATATCCTGGCCATGAGCTGGGTCATGTGGGTGTTTCATGTCTTAGCTATGTAACAAAATTAAGCAGACTTCAAACTGTGCTCTGTTGATGCTAAAGACCCTGCCAGGACTGAGCAGGGAAGCCAGGTCTTTGTGGGAAAATGCTACAAAAACCAGGAAATCAGTCAGGAAGGGAAAGGCTTAAAATGCCTCATCCCCCTCAGCCCTTTCCCCTGAGGCCAATTTTAATACAAGGAGGCCCCAGCTCATGAAATTCACCATTAACTTTATTTCCTTGCCTCTTGCCTCCAGCTGCAGGTGTCCCAGGCCTCAGGAGACCTAATTGCTTGTTGAAATTAATTGACATCTGCAGGTGATGCCCTTGTGTATTTGGCAACATTATTAATTGACATCACAAATTTCTACACTAGAACAGGGCTGAGGCATCAGAGATAGTGCTCCAAGGTCTCTGGACCTACTCTCTGCCCCATGTCTCAGTGCTGGCTAATGAGCCAGATTCACTCAACTTTCTAATGGACCAAGAGTCTGGCCAGGTGGCCTTCTCAGGCTCTGCTGCTCAGCCTCCCCAAAGCCTATCAGCTTTCTTTGTAATGATGCCCTGGGGAAAGAGGTAAATCAGTATCCCAGTGCTAAAAACTTCTCCCATCAATGTTGGCTGGAATCTTTGTAAAATGTAAATTTGATTGCATACCAAGAGGCTTGTGAACTTTTGCCCAATTGCCTGCAGAACACAACTTTTTCTCAGAAACAGGGAACAGAATGAAAATACTTCCTTGTGTCACCCAGCCTGCTCCTCAGGAGGGGCAGGTCACAGAAGAGGCAAGAGAAGAGAACACAAGGTTTTGCTGCATGATTACCTGAGTTTTGTTGAGGAACAGTGCAGAGGAAGCAGAGGTGGCTTTGACAATTGCAGGCCACATCCTTGTGTTACTGGATTTTGTCTAGGTTCTTTGAGTATGCTGTCGAAATGAATTTCAAGAGCACATCAGGTTAGTTAGGCCAGTAATTTATTAAGATAGGGAAGGAGGAGAAATGGGAGAAAACACATCATGGGTCCCAGAGAGAGGAAGAGGCTGAAGAGTAATACAGAGGGCTGATTTATAGACTACAATTTCTCATTGTAGATTATAAATGCCCAGGTTTTACTTGCATGTTGTTCCATACAGGGGGGACATGGCAAGAGCAGGGAACAGAAGGCAAGGGGGCTGAGAGAGAGAGCATGGGAGAGACTTTTGCACCTGCTTTTAAGATATTAATTATTCCACTTCTTTGCTAATGGCATGGGAAGAGTTCCAGCTGTTTGCTGTTTTGATTGATTACCTCACCCACAATCCCCCAGGTGGGCTCAATGATAATATCCCTGGAGAATATCCAGGATTTCTCCTGGCTTCCAGAGGGAATCTCATTCTGCATGGCAGAAATCTCAAGGCTCTTCCAGCAGGCATCTTGGGGGTATCAATATTAATGTGGACTTTTTCCAGGTTCCAGATCCATCCATTGATTTCCTATTTTACTAGCTGACTTCACTTGGACTCAGCTTCTTCCAGGTGAAAACCATCCCCATCACTGCCAAGTCTGTAGATCATATCAGTCAGGGAAGAGCAAAGCTTTAAGGAAGGGGTTCTTAACAAGGGGTTCATGAGCTTGAATTGAAATTCAAAGGAACATTATTCTTGTGGAAACAAGTTGGTGTGGGTGTGATATATTTATTAAATAATACACAGTATTATTACTGTGGCCCATGGTTATTACACAGGCCCATGGTTTCACCTGACTGACAAAGGGGTCTGTGGAACAAAAAAGGTTAAGAACGTCTGCTCTAAGGCATGAAAACTGGTTGTGGGGGATATTAAGGTGTGTTCATGATCCTCCTTGCCTGGGGAGGAAGCAGTTGTTTCTGGAGAAATAGAGGGCATGCAGACATCAGGTGAGCTGCCTCTCCATCCCCACTGAGGCTTGTTATGACCTGAGGCCTCAACCTATCTTTTGTTTTCCAGCTGCTACCAGGCAACCAGGAAGCAGCCCTCACCAAGACCACACAATCGTTCATTAATGACATGGCCCCCATGCCTCCATCATTCACTGTTGTGTGAGGTCCCTGCCAGGCACTTGGAATCCCCATTGCCCACATCCCCCTGGTCTCCCACCAGCACCTCCAATGTTAATGTTCATGGCTGAACATGCATACCAAGAATGAATGGACCACGCAGTTCTGTACATAGACCACTTCTGGACCATGCAGTTCTGTACATAGACCACTTCTGGACCCTCATCAAATAGTCCAAACATAAAGGCAATTGTGAAATGGCAGAAATGTGAATGATGAGATTGTGAAAGACAAGTTGGTGTTGAGTATGCAGATTAAAGCATTTTATTCTAGACACCAATGTTTTGTTGCAACAAAGTAAGCCAGAATGGAAGTAGCTTTGGGGTTCTAGGAAGGGCAAATGATTTTTTATAGACATAGAAAGTTAGCTTGACTCCTACTGATTGGACAGGGTTGTCTGTCCTAGGAACTTTTTAAGGGCAGTTGGGCTTTGTTTGGTATTGGTCAAAGGTGATGAAGTAGTGGTTTGATTTGCTATTTAGTTCAGCTGCCTTGGTGGGGATTCAAATTTCAAAAGATAAAGTTTCAACAGGACATGTTAATTTTGGTGCTGAGATGTCCCAGAAAATTTTCTATAGAATTTTATCAAAATTTCGGGAGAGCTTTTATTTTTAAGTGTAATAATCTTGGGTTATATATATTTAAAGTATCTGTTTCTTTATTATTTTTTGTATGGATAAAATTGTAGTATGCATTGAATTTTTAAAAAATAACAAGGAGTGGAGGGGGAAGGAAGTAGGAATAGATGAAAAGATATTGCATCTATAGTAATAATTTATTGAAATATAGGTACAAAGAGATCCATCATCCCACTATTAGGCCCCAACCCTGGGCCTTTGGGAATAACCAGAGGAAAAAACTTTAACACAAGAGTTAAGCAGAATGTACATTTATTATGTCTGCAGACAGGAGCCAAGGTCAGTTTAAAGTGACTCAGACCCAACTCCCAATGTTGGGGTTATACCTTTGCTTAAATACTTAAGTTACTATTTAGCATTTGCTTTGATCATGCATTAGCTTTTATGCATATGGAGGAACACACATAGATAGTTATATAATTGTATGATTAGTATGTTCAGGAAATCATGGTTTCACATACATTGCATGATCAAGAAAGGGGCAGGTAACTCCATCCCTGGGTGGGAATTTTACTGTGTTAATTAAACAAGTTGAAGTGAGGACAGTAAAGTGCTTTTGCGCAGGTCTGGCCAACCGGTTGAAACTGGTCTTCATACTTCATTGCTTCAACAGGATATTCCCAACCACAAGAACCAGAATTTGGCACCAAGAATTGGTTGAATCTCATTACCTTCTAATTTACATATAATTCTTTCCTTTGTATCCTGGCAGCAGGGAGAGAAACAAGTTACTTTCAGGTATTCATTTATCCTACATCCATCACTACTCACTCTGCTTTTGTGTATGTTTGAAAATTTCCAAAATAAGCTTTGTTTGCACTTAACTCATCTCCTTCTAGACCTGCTTATCCTGGTAATTTGCACCAACATCCAGCAGTATCCCATGTCTGGATGGGAGGTTTCTCCTCCCCTACCCACTCCCACACTATTCAGGCACCAGCCCTATCCCCATGTCTGGATGGAACGATTTCTCCTCCCCTACCCCACACCCACAAACAGGAATCTGTCTGCTCCCATGTCTGGATGGGAAGCTTTCTCCTCCCCAACCCCATAACCTCAATCAGGCACCAGCCATATCCCCATGTCTTTATGGAGCACTTTCTCTCAGACCTCATATATGTCCATATTCTCACAACAAGAACCTGTGAATATGTTCCCTTACATGATAAAGAGACCTTGCACAGATGATTTGGATAAAGATCTTGAGGTGGGGAAATTACCCTGGGTTATCCATGTGGACTCTGTGTAATCACAATGGTCCTTATAAGAGGGAAGCAGTGAGGTCATAGTCAGGGGGAAGGCAATGTGGTGACAGAAACAGAGATTGGTGTCATGTGCTTTGAAGATGGATCCAAGGAATAGGGCAACCACTTGAAGCTGGAGAAGCAAATAAATGGATTCTTCCCTCAGAACATTCAGAGGGAAACAGTTCTGCAAACACCTTGTCTTTAACACCTTAAGACTCATTTTGAATGTCTGTCTTCCAGTAGTGTAAGAAAATAAATTTGTGCTTTTTAAGCAAAAAGCACTGTGGTAATTTGTTACAGCAACCCTGAGAAAGTAAAACAGTAAATTATTTTAACATTAAAGAATATATATATATGCAAAAGTATACTGGTGATGGCAGCACCTTCTGAATGAGTATTATCACTGAATTGTATCCATGAATGTGGCAAAAGAAGAAAGTTGGAGTTGTATATATGTTACCATAATTTAAAAATTACAAAATAAATCCCCAAGACACATACAAACCCATCAACACATGGCAGAAGCCTCCTTGCATGAGGGGCATAAGAACTACCTCCAATCAAATGCTAGCTGAACAATGAGCCTCCCTCACCCAAAGGTAGTTTCTAGGAGTCCAGGATGAAGTATACAGTCACACATATCTTTGGCAGTGTTGAAGACTGCATGAACATCCAAATCTAGGCTCTATCAGGATTAAGCATAGAGAGAAACTCAAGTTAGTGTACATGTACAAGGAGAAAAACAATAAACTCCTTGACTGTTATAGCAGTCTCAGAAAAATCCTCTTTCTTCAATAGACAGCACTGTATCATACACATGCTTCTCCAACTGTTTGAAGTGGATTTAACTTTCCATCCTGGAAGACACTTAATTGTTAACTGTCAAGCTCTACATGGGATGCAAAATTTTGGAGACAAAGCAAATCTTCTAGATGGACTTGCATGCTCATGGGAGAGATAGGGCACACACCTAAACAAATAGCCCAAGAAATAATATGTGTAGCATATGTCCAGGTATTTGTACTTCTCAGGGTGTTTTCCCAGCAAGGATCTCATCCTAGCCCTGTATGGTGGGCAGATCAGGAATAATTGTTTTCATTGCAAGGGCAGGAAGACCCCAAGCTCCTGCATGTCCAATCAGGAAGTTGTGGGAAATGTGGCACTAGAATCAAGTACCCAGTTCCATCAGGGCTTCTTCTGTGACCTGTGGATTCATGCTGAAAAGAGAGTTGGGTATCAAAGAGAGAAACATCATGTTCAATTCAGAGGAAATTTTTAATCTGAATAGCTTAATGATACTGTTCAAGCCTGCCCTCCTGCACATTTATGCAGGAAAGAGTACGATGGAGCTTAAATCTGTGCTGCTGATGTGTTAGGTAGACAGCAAGGGAAAACTCAACCCAAAACTATATAGACGACAGGGTATTTATTATTCCTGTAGTGAAAAACATGAGGAATTGCATCTTGATCAAAATTTGGGCTCCATTTTTCTGTGATTCTCTCTGTTTTTAACAACTAAACTATGTCAGCTTCTTTTATGGGCTGTATTATCTCAGGTTGTCAAAAGCCATGCCAGCACTCATATTTGCACATCACATCCTACAACAGGAAAGTAAGTTTTTCTCTCCCCAGTGAAGTCCTGGTTTTGCTCTGATTTGGCCAAGTTATGACATGTGCATGTGCTTCCATCATTCACCTGGGCCAGTAAAGGCTGTAAACTAGAGCTAAGTGTGCAGGCAGGACATAACATAGAGCTGAGCATGAAAGTTGGGCTTAATCTAGAGCTGACCATAGAGGTGGTATTGAAACTTGTTCTAACCCTGAAAGCAGGGCTCCTCTAGAGATGAGCATACACATGGGACTGAAACTTGAACTAAGCATGCAATTGGGCTTAATCTAGATTTAAGAGTGCAAGTGAGATTTAAACTAGAGTTGAGCATGAAGGCAGGGCTTAAGCTGGAACTGACCATGCAGGTGCAGCTTAAAATAGAATTGAGCTTGCAGGTGGGACTTTAACTAGACCTGATCTTGCAGGTGGTGTTTAAACTTGATCTGAGCTTGGAGGCAAACTTGTTTAGAACTGACCCTGCATGCAAAGATATCTAGAGTTTAGTGTGCAGTTGGGTCTTAAACTAGAGCTGACCATGCAAGAGGGACTGAAACTTGATCTATGCATGCAGACAGGGCTTAAACTGGACTGAGCATGGAGGCAGGATATCATTTAGAGCTGACCAAGCAGGCAGGGCTTAAACTAGAGATGGTCATGCAGGTGGGGCATAATATAGAGCTGAATCATGCTGTGGAGACTTAAACCAGAATGGTTCATGTAGACAGGGCAACTTGCCTTACTCTGGCCTCTTTAAATTCATTACCAAGCCAGTAGCTAGAGTAACCCTGTTAAAGCAAAGTCTACTCATTTTTTGGCTGCTGCATGAAACTCCATAAAGGCTCCCTACCTTCTCAGAGCAAAATCCAAAATTAGTTCCTACTGTTATCATCAAAGTCCCACAGATTCAGATTCCCTTATAATCTCATGTTTCAGGCTTGGGGCTTCTTATTCATCCTGGAAACTGCCAGTCACACTCTAATGGAAGCCTGGGTATCCATGCAGAGGAACAGCACGTGCAAAGACCCTCAGCAAGGCATGGCCCTGCCTTAGCTCCAACTATGAATTCTCAGGATAGCCTCACTGGCCACCTTAGCTACAACTTCACACACACCCAACACGACGTTCCATCCTCTTGCTATGCCTTGCTTTTCTTCATTTCAGGTGACTTTTCTTATTTACTGTCTACCTCCCCAACTGATATGTGAGCTCCAGGAAGGCAGGATTTTGTCTGTTTTATTCCTAATGTATTTTCACAAAGAAAAACACCATATAAATGAGAAATGAGTGATGTAAATTTAAGAAATGAATTGAAGGAAAGAATGATAGAAAAATTTGGCATAGCACCCACTAAAATAAGAAGGCATCCTGAGGATTATAACAGGACTCAAGGGGTCACGGAATTTAGTAAATGGACATTTGTTTTCTGTTTTTTTATATATGTAAAAAAAATTTTTTTTCAAATTTAAGACAGTAACTAACACTAAGAAACATGTCAACTTTCACTGTGGTTTCTTTCTCTCTTTTTGTTGTGGTCACGAGAATGAAAAAACCTTTCCTCAAGAAGGCTCATGGAATGAGGATGTCTCAGGGACATGGATTCCCTCCGTTTCATAGATGAGGAGACTGAGGACTAAAGGAAAACATGGTTTGCCTGGAATCACAGCTGTTTGGGGCCACCAGAGCTCACCCTGTTTCCAGTCCCTTTGAGGACTAACTCAGGGCATCTCTTCATCAGTCCAAACCCTGGCCTCTGCAGAGCCCTCTTGGTACAGAGGAGCTGAAAGCAGGAGCAAAAGCACAGAAAGTCCCTGAAGAATCCTTCTGGAGGTGAAAAGGTTAAAACTCCAATGAAAATTTCCCATGACAATTCATTGCATGAAGAGTCAGAAGGCTGTGGTTCACTTTTGTAGTTCTAAAGAGGCAGCACTGAATGCTTCCATGAATTTAAATACTTCAATGTGCTGGGCTTTGGCAAAGGGGTGATTCTTATTCTGCTTCTGCATCAACACTGCTGCCCCCATTGACCTCCCTCTCCCTGCCCACAGGCCAGTGGTCCATCCATTATGATTACAGGTTAAATCCTGGGTTAGGAGCTCTTTCATGGTTCTGTAATACATAGCAAATGCAAAGTGGGCTCTTGCAGAGGCCTCCTCTGACAGTGAGTGACTCTGGCTGGAATTTCTTGCCCAGCAGAGGCCAGTGGGTGAGAATGACCCCAGGACATTGAGAGGTCACCTCTGGGGAAAGGCTTGATATTCATGCCACCAAAAGCAGACCTTGAGAAAAGAGGACCTTGAATATAGTTGTTTATTTGAGAAGTGAGACCAGAAAGTTCATGAGATGCGGTAGGGAGGCAAGACACAGGAAGAGAATGACCTTGGTAATTAGGCACATTGAGGAGCCAGTGGCATCTGGGCTCAGAAATGCTGAGAAGGCTGAGTCTACCCCTGAGGGAGCTAGAAGAGTCTGCTCAGGCAAGCAGTCTTCCATCTTGGCAAGGGCTGTCCCTGACATGTCCTTCAATCTCTAGAAAAAAGCCCTGAATCTGGGCTTTTCCACATTGTGCCAGTGGCAAGTGAGCTTACCTCTGCAATGTTGAGAACACTGGTAGGGAGGAAACCTGAGTGCTTGGTCTTTAAACTTTGCACACCCTAGCTGTAGATGAACTCATAGGTCAGTGTCGGCACCTGGGAAAGGGTAGAGACAGGTGCTCACAGCCATCAGGGCATTGGACCCACCTCAGAGTAGCTGATGCTAGGCCCAGCATGGCTGGGGGCATGTCATAGGAGGCTGAACCTGGGCTTCCCAGAAGCTGTTGAGGGAAGACTTGAGCCAGGGTGGGAGAGACCACTTGGGGCTCCCAAAGGATGGAGATGGACCTGCTGTCCAGCCCTTATGTCTGCTACTGTCTGCAACTCCCAGGCCCAC
>JAQZBX010060587.1:0-17275 GCA_029593785.1 Cabassous unicinctus | reverse complement strand
AAGGGAAATTTTTATTGCAGATTTAGACATTATCTGATATTAAGGCTTCAAACCTCAAAAACAATTTTGTGTAGTTTATGGGTCACACTGACCTGTACAGGATCAACTTTAATAGGAGTCAGAGATCAGAAACAGACTTATAAAGAGAGAGAACACAGCTCAGGAACTGTCATGAAAGAAAGAAACATGCAATTTTGAACCAAAAAGAAATTTGCATAAAGTGCTATGTGCTTCTTTCTTCGTACAACAGATGGTGAAAAATCTAGTTTGGGAATTACAATTTAGGAATACCATCATCGATGATAAATGCTCAGATACAAAGGCAAGAAATGCAAAGTTTGACTTATTTCAAATTCAAGTCAGTCAATCCATGTGCAAATACCAACTAATAGTAGGATGTCAAGCAGGAAAAGATTCTGTATTGCTTTATCCTTTTCCCTCCAGTATTGAATCAACTAAGATTTCCTGATTTCCTGAAATATGCTAAGGCAAAACCTGCCCAAAATCTAAACAAGAGTAATAATAAATAAAATGTGTATTGATGGGTTTGTAGTGAATTGTTTTAATGCCCCTTTAGAACCTCATTTTTAGGATTGAAAATGGGAAGAGGAAGCTCACATTTTAATCTCCTTTTCAGTTTTTAAAGGTCTGAGATAAAGGGTTTGGGGCATATCATGAGTGACGTTTGACCAGTCCATGTGATAAGCATACCTGGGTCGTAGACATTGCTAGAACATTTATGAATTGCCATGATAATGCCTAATTCCCAGTTCAGTGGGAGGTACATTTGAAAACTTTCTCTCTTAGCACTGAAACACAATTAATATTAAGGTAATGATAAACAGTTTTTTTTAAAATCAGAAAAACATTTTAAAAGCACCCTACTGCAATGTACATTAATCTGGATATTAAAAGATAAAAATTATACAGTCTACATTCAATTATGAAGAACATGAAACATTTTTATGTATATATTTTAGAATTGTTCTTATTTTCTTTGCATTGTTCCAATCCCAATCAGTAGTGGTTTTCAGTAAGAAAGCTAAATTCACTTTAATCTTATAAATAAATGTACTCCAGTCCTATAATTGTTTCATTCCCTTCAAGATTAAAATTTAGTGACCCTTGGGTAATTACTTTGTCATATTCAAACATTCCCATGATCTCTCTTCAATCAACACTCTCAAAACTTCCTTTCCTCCTATTCTCACCTGATTAAAATCTCTCAGGTTGGAATTCATGGTATGCACACAAAGGGAGCCTGGTGACATCAATCAGTTGGTGAAAACCTGAAGACTGTGAGTTGGTTCTGGCTGATTCTCAGTTGGTTTCAGCTGCTGGCGTTTCACTTCATGTGGTCCATGAGAACATCTACCTTCCGGTTCTATATGTGCCCTATTTGATGATTTTGGGGCATCAATCTGAGCCCTGTCTACAGATTCCTGACATCGTGCATCCTCCTGAGGCAGGTCTATGCCCTGTCCCCACTCCCCATGGGCAGTCTACCCCCTTGCCTGTATGTAGTTCCTTTGCATCACTGGGCAGCACTTTGGTGTCCCAGTTTTTACCTTCACTATCTCTAGGCCCAAAGAAAATTTCAGAATTCCCATCATGTTCATTTTGACTTTGCAGGAAACTGGGGGAAGGGAGATTTTTTTTACCTTTTTCAATTTATTTTTCCACTCTCTAATTTCCCTACGGTACATTCATGGACTTTCATGGTATTGTGGGAACAGATTTGGAAGTTTTTGCAACCAGGTAAATTCTAGCAATGCTAATCCCTCCCATTCATGGAAATCCGAAATGTGCCAGGCAGACATATCCAACACATATCCCCATGGGTGGGAACAGGGAAGGCTAACTTACCTCATTTTGCTCCTCACATACTGTTCTCACAAGTTCCTCTTCTCTCTCTATCCTCCAACCCAATCCCGCCTTTCTATACTCTCATTTTTTTCCAGGGGCAAACCCCAGTAAACCAGTTCTGCCTCATATTCAACTGGTGAAGAGGATAGTCTAGACTAGAAAAAAAGTTTCTTTAATTTAATAGCTGATGAATTTAAGCCCTATTATTCTCAACTTGGGGATCCCTCTACAGCAATCCAGCACACACACCCTAGAGTTTAAAGGGCCAAACTCTAAGGGAAGAGGAGGAAGGGAATTTCCTGATATGTACTTTCTTGTGTTTGCAACACCTTAGAACTCAGCCAGTCTTATTTCATATTTAGAAATAGTAGCTGAGACAAACTGCATAAGGGAGTACAAATTAAAAGACGTGGACTTGATTTTGGCTCAAAATGGTAGACAGAACACAAGTTTCTTCATCTCTTCACTGCACCCCCAAATCACTGAAATGACATATACTATAATCCTAAGAACAGGTCCCAAGTGCCAAGTAGAAATTTTGAGGACACGTATACAGTTGCAAATAGGTTGATGGAGAAACCAGAACAGAGCAAACTGCTTTCCAAGGGAGAAGCATTTTCGCTTTTAAAGTGCTGGAGAAATTCTAGAGTCATTAAAGAAATTAAATAAAAGATTGCTATCCATCTTCCTCTTTGGACATATGTAAAGTAATTGAGCTAAGGTCTGAGAAGTCTCCAAAGAAAGTGCATGATTTGTTTGGGGAGGGCTCTGTATGAGTTTAGTTGCTGAAGAGAGAATTAAAGTCAGGGCTAAGGGAAATCTGTACTTCTACAAAGTACATGGAAGAAAGACACAGACAAGGAAAGGTAGCATGTCCAAGAGGGACATTAGGTTGGTAATTGTGTACTCTGCCTGCCTGTTGTTGCCTATATACCCTTGAAGAAGCTTGCCTGTTAACACACCTGTCTGGCTATGCAAACCATGAAGCCAGCCTTCCTAACCAGAGGATCTATCTGGAGGAGAAAGAGACCTGCATCATACAAAGGAATCTCTGCTGCCAGCTGTCAACATACTAAAAACCAGTTCCTTCACCCATTAATATGGACTAACAACTGAGGATTGCAAGGCATTTGGAGAAAAATATTGGCAAAAAGAAAAACGCCAAGAAATAGAGATGGAGTGACAGACTCTGGAGGAAACAGAAGTAATTAATTCAGGGGAAGAAAAAAACTTCAAATTCTTTTAATCATTTTCCTCAGGAAGATTTGATGGCATACTGCAGATATGGAAAAAAGAATAAGCTGCTATGTAGAAGGAATGAATCAAAAAGTGAGAAAACATTTTTGAAAATTGAAATTATAATTGCCTTCAATGTAAAAAATAACACAAGATCTTCCCAATAATAGAATGGAAATAACTGAACACTGAATTAGTGATTTGGAGGATAAATACCTAAAAATAATTTATTGCTTAATATGAAGTCCTTTAAACCTCACACCATCCCTATAATATAGGTATTATTATACTCACTTTCTAGATGAAGAAACACAGACACAAGAGATTAAATAACTAGTCCGAGGTCACAGAGCAAGTAAGTGGCAGATAGAGAATTCTTACCTTGTCAATGTAGTGTAGAAAAAGATCAATATTTGGAATTAGAAAAGGAAAAATTAGATAAATGGAAAGATCCAGAGTACTTCAACTATCTTATAGGAATGTTAGAAAGTATGAGATAATGAGGGAAACAATCAAAGAAATAACAGAAGAAATTTTCATTGGGTTGAAAAAAAATCAGAATCTTTAGCTACCTGGGAGTTATTATTGGAAAACTGAGAAAAAGACACTCACCTGGATATATACTCTTTCCAAAATTCAAAGATAATGAGAAATTCTAAAAGATTGTGGAGAGTTAAAGATGCCTCCAAAGTTTATAGGGAACATGATTTAATCCTAGAAGCTTATTTTCAGGAAAGCTCTCTATCGAGTGAAAATGCAAAAGGAAGAGCCTGTGGATGGAAACCAGTACTTCCAAGTCCAAATAAAACCTAAAGTCTTACAAGGGCCCACAAGGCTTTCAACATTTTATATCTTATTGTTCTTATATCCTAAATTTCTTTTTATCACTCCACTCTGCTCACTCTGGCCACTGTCCTGCTCCTAGAAAAAGCCAGAGGCTTCGATTCCAGCCCTTTGCATTCTCTCTTCCTGGAACTGTCTTCCCCCAAGCCACTTTATTTAAATTGCCCTCCCCCATCATTAATATCCCTCCTGCCTACTTTGTCTTCCTCCATAGCATTGATTACATACCAGATCAAGCATATTTTATAATTTATTGATCCTGTTTATTGTTTGCCTCTATCCACTGGAATATGTTATGTATGGGTGGATTTTTTAATCTATTTAGTTCACTGATACGTCCCCAGAAGCTAGAATGGTGCCAGGTACATAGTAGATGCTCAGTATATATTTGCTGAATAAAGGTTGTACAATCTGTGACAATATGATTGATTAAATAATTTCAGAGGCAGGAAGTAAAGGTTTCCAAAATAGGTAGATAAGATTTGCCTTAAGTTACACTGATATGAAATGAGACTTTTTAACACTATTATTTGGTTATATATATGTGTATGTGTGTGTGTGTGTATGTGTGTGTGTGTGTGTGTGTGTGTGTGTATATATATATATATATAAAACCTTGATTCTCTACTGAATTTACAAAAATTCAAAATAATTAATTTGTAATTTCCCACCCAGTGATGTTGGTCCATAGTCTGTAAATTTATTCATTTATATGTAGTACGTAATAGCTTTCCTAATCAGAATTCTAGAATAATGAAGATCAGCATGGCTAACTATTAGCTGAACACTTTTGTCAGGAAATCACTATGGTAGAATCAAGCCGGTTTCAAACGTATTTTTTTGTTAAAACATTGCCAAGGGAAAGACTTTTTAGTGACCTTAAATGTAAAAACCCATGCCATATAATAAGCCCTGCAAACCTTAAAACATTTCTTTGCCACCATATAGGCTTGGTCTGATCAAATAGCCTGAATATATTTTCTTATAGCAAAATGACAATCTAATGAATTTATTAGACTTTATCTGCAGACTTCTACAAAGCTCATAGTGTTCTACAAAGCTACTTCTTTGTGAAGTAGGAAAAACAAACCTGACGACTGCAAACCAAATTTAAGCAGATGTACAAAGATAACTGCATAAACTTAGATAATTAAATTCATATTGAAACTGTTTTTCCATATTATAGTCAAAAGTACAGATTTCTCTTTCCTTTCTACACTCGAGTGAAATAAAGAAATTATTAAATACAGGCAGCCACTATTTCTACTAAACCACACAAGAACACCATCAATCTGCTAATTGATAAAGTCATCTTTATTACTTATGTATTAAAGTCTAGCAAAACTCTGATTTTCCATATAATTATTATTGTTTCTTCTTGAAAGCAAGAGAGCATTAGAGACAAATTCTGTTGTACTATGCCCATCCCCAGCCTCGCATCTCCCATCAAAAGGAAGGTTGTTAATCCACTTTGTTTTATCTGGCTCCTCGTGTCAGTCTGGAAACAGAGCTACCATTACCATTGACCATTTAAAGATAAAGAAAAGACGCAGGTAGGGTGACTGTCTTGCCCCAAGTTCATCACAGTCTGAATCCAGGTCTTCTCATCAGTAATATAACCCATGATGTTCCTAGTCATCATGTATCCCTAGCCCTCAGCAGGGATACGGAGTGGTTCTCAAATTAAGTGTGCGTCAGAAGCACCTGGTGAGTTGGATAAAGCACAGATTGCTGGGCCCCATCCCCAGAGTTTGCGAATCAGTAGGCTGGGATGGGGTCCAAGAATTTACATTTTTAACAAGTTCCCAAGTGATGCTGATGTTGCTGGCCCAGGGATCACACTTTGAGAAGCACTGCAATATACAACCCCATATACACCAGCCTTTAACAAAATAATGCTGAACTCCCATTTCTGCCTCCAAAACCTGATCCTCTTGTAGCTTTCTCTAACTCACTGAATGGCAATTCTATTCTTTCAGGAATCAAACCAAAGTCTTTGAAGCCATTCTTAAATCCTCTATTTCCCTTACACTCTACATCTGCTCATTCAAGCTATATCCAGAATCTGATCCTTTTTCACTACTTCTACTGTAGCCACCATGACAGAAGACACCGTTATCTCTTACACTGAATCCTGTCTGGTTTCCCTGCTTCTATCCTTTCCTACCTATAGCCTGTTGTCAATACAGCAACTGCTGCAAGATTCTTTCAAAATGTCAGTTTATATATATATCTCCTCTGCTCAGAACTCTGAAGTGACTCTCCATTTATTCAGCGCCAAATCCCAGGACCTCGTAGTGGTGTAGGAGGTCCTTTAGGGTCTAGCCTTCTGAGCTCACTTGAGGTCACCTCCTTAGAGTCTTCCACTGCCCCTGCACCCAGGCCTTGCCAGCCTTCTTGCTCTTCCTGGAGAAATCCAAGGATTCCCACGAAGTGCCTTTCATCACGCTGTTCCCTCTGCCTGGCCTGCTCCTCCTCCAGGTGTTGACAAGAATAACATTTTCATTTCTTTCAAGTCTTTGCTCAAATCGCCTTTCTCAGCGAGCACTATGCTGACCACTCCCCACCACAATCCCCACCCACACCACCTTGCTCTCCTTTTAATTTTTTTATGGCATATGTTACTTTCTCTGATGTAAATTGCTTATTATTATGTTTCTTGCTCATTGTCTGTCTTTCTCTTTTAGAACATAGGCTCCAAAAGGATGATTCTTTGTTTATTTTGCTCACAGATGTATTCCAAACTCCTACTATGTGCCTATAGTACACACAAATAAATATTTGCTGATGAATGAATGGATACTTCTTCCTATTTAGCTAATATTTTCTTTTTTTTTTTTTTAAAGATTTATTTATTTATTTATTTATCCCCCCCTTACTGCTTGTGCTTGCTGTGTCCATTCGCTGTGTGTTTTCTCCGTGTCTGCTTATCTCCCCCTTGCTGTGAGGTCCCGCTGCTTCAGCCCACCGTGCCGTGCAGGCTGGCTTGCCCTCACAAGGAGGCCCCGGGAAGTGAACCCGGGGCCTCACACATGGTAAACGGGGGCTCTATCGATTGAGCCACACCCGCTTCCTGTTGTGAGGTCTTGCTGCATCAGCCCACCAGGCCGCGCGGGCCGGCCTGCCCTCACAAGGAGGCCCCGGGAAGTGAACCCGGGGCCTCCCATATGGTAAACGGGAGCTCTATCGATTGAGCCACACCCGCTTCCCAGCTAATATTTTCTTAGACTGACAAATTCCATGCTAATTAATGATCTGCTCTTAGATTCAGCCACTGATCAATGCTTTCTCTGAGATAACTTTATAACTAGTTTAGACACAAAAAATACAATTATCAATAATTTCTGAATTCTATGGAAATCAGACAGTTCTATGATAGTAACTAACTGACAGAGGATTACTTATACAGTGGCATGTAGACTCAAAATGCTATTAACAACAAGAATTGGCTTAGAGAAATCTATAATGTAAAGCTCCAATATATGCTCATCATAACAGCAGCTCTAATTCTTTTTGAGTGGAATAACATATGAACAAAATTACATCTTAACTCTTATTTTTAGGGTGTATTTGTCATATACTCTTCATTTAAAAGGAAAAATGATATTTAGAATTTTGCTACCAAGAAGCAATTTTAGCATAGATAGACCAAATATAAATTTGATTATTAACTATTAAATAATCACATTCAAAATTTTATACAGTAGTGTGTTCCCCTGTAAAATTAGTATATATATTTACTAAGACCTGAAAGCATATTTCTTTAATAAAGCAGTGTGGCCTATTCATGGCTTTCTGGTACCAATCTGATTCTGAGATTGTCTGGAGCAGATACTGTGATCTGACACTCCCATCTAAACCAATCTTGTCTACTGCAGAGGATGGAGATCTAAAATGTGACATATCTTAAAGGCCCTTTGCAGCTAGGGTTCCAAATGTGACTTAAGTTTCACCAATCAGATGTGCTCACTTGAGGCCTGTATCTGGAACTGAGGTAAATGAGGAGTGAGGCAGGGTACCAGGTATCCATTTTATGGGTGCAGATTGTATCTGGGCCTTTACTCTGCTAGTCTGTGACTTTTTCTCCGTGTAGGCAGCCTCTTAATTGTAGCAGGAGGAGCATGGACGAGGTGGCTGGCCAAGTTCTGTGCTGAGGCTTTGGCAGTCCTTCTCTAAGTGAAGACCAGTTGACTCAGTAAGCAATTCCATATCATGCATTATGAACGTGGATTCCTTCTTGGCAATCTGGCTCTGACCAGTACAGAATCCCAAGACCTGCACTCAGTCACCAATGTATGAGCTAGAAGCAGCAGCTTCTAGTGTCCAAGGAGGGCTTTAGAATTCTACCATATCTGGAAGGATTTCAATACTTATTTAGTTCAACTACCTCATTTTATAGGTGATAAAATTGGGATCCAATGACTTTGCCAAGTTTACTGATGATAATAGAGCCATATCGAGGTTCTAGGTGCCCTTGACTATCTGTATAGGTTCATTTTGTTGCTATATCATAATAGATAAAAATGTTAATTGCCCAGTTGTCTTTGTGACTTTGGAAAATGCATAAATTGCTAAAAAAAATAAGAAAAACAGGGAGGAAAATTTGTATATTGCAGTCAGACAATACTTTTATCATCTTCACATGTTTGAGATAGTCATTCTAGAAATGACTATACATTTCTAGATATAAATTTATACTGTGGATATTATCAATTCATAAAACAGACAGTAGTGAAGAAACAGTGTACTCTTTGGAGACTATTGCATAATAAGCTTCCAAGTTTAATTGTAAGATAATTCAATAAAACACATAACACACAGACACAAGAAGATAAGACAATAGTTAGACTTTTCTTGGATTTCTGGTCTGCTGCCTTAATGCTCATAAAAATGAAACATTTCAAAACAGGCTGTCCTTGATTCATCACTCTTCTTTCTGAGCTTGTTGAGATAATACAATTTTGAACTAATGTTTACTTTTGCAGTATTACCTATTGCTTCTAAGCACTCAGCTTACTGTAATATGGCCCTGATATTGCTTATTAGTGGACAGTGATTTAAATACATTGGTACATCTTTTTCTATCCCTCCTTCTTAAAAACAGAAAAAAAAAAATATATATATATATATGCTTAGTAGACTGAGGTCCACAAAAACTCGGGTATAGTGTTATGGTGAAATAACATACTTAAACCTAATCAGTGGATTATGTACTCTACTTCAATAGTAGTAGAGAATATCAATATAGTGGAATTATATACAGCCATTACAACTCTCTATATATATCAACAGAGAGAGATGGAACTATGCTACTGTAATAATATAATAAATGAGAAAGCAGGATACAAGATATCATATAAAATATAAATCCATTTTTGTAACTATATTCTCTATATATGCATAGCCAATATCCATGCTAAACTAAAGGGTGTAAGAATGTGCACCAATAAGTGTGGTGGAATTACAGATACATTCATTCATACTTACATATACAGATTTTTTGCTTACCTTTTTTTCTAAATTTTATTCAGGGGATATGTATTACTTTTGCAATAAGAAAAAAAAATTCAGTAGTTGGAGGTAGAGGATTATCTCCAGGGCTTTGACTTTTGAAGTCAGCCAGGCTCAGCAGGAGGGCAGGAGCAGCGAGGAAGCAGGCTGTAGAGAAGGCCCCTCCCAGCCAAGGACCATGCCTACACTGCCGAGTCCCACTTGGAAGGCACTAATGAAACCCACATATCCGTGAGGCACATCAGTAGGCTCAATATGCCCCCTGCTTTCAAAAAGCTCTACCCTAGGCAATGAGCCACCTGCCCAAGAACAGTCAGTTTGCTGATGACCGTTTTCAACCGAATGCCATATACCTTCATCTCACCCCAGCAATGTTAACCTTAAAGAAGGCACAGCTGTTGATTAATACTATGCATTTCAGGAAGTCCACCTTCTTAATACCCTCTGGGGCAGGAAATTGCCTTCAGGTTTACTGCTGTCAGGAGAAATAAGCATTCACAGTCCCTTATTTTTCTTTATCCGTCCTATGGCTTAGATGGACATTATCAAAGACAATCTTATTTCTCACAACTTTGATATCTGTTTATGTATTAAAAAAGAATTTTCATGTCCAGCCTTCTCACAGTCCTATGCAAGTTGAGAGAAGCTTGAAGATGGTTTCTTTAATTGAATTTTAGTTTGTGTCCTTATAAACAACATAAACAACATAAAAAGGTTGTTTAGGGGTGAAAGCAGGTATATAGGGGGTAGAATTTGAAAATCTACTTTTATCTAGATGTAAGCAAAACTTCCGTAATTTTCAAGGGTTTTGGAATCTGACAAAGGAGGGGGAAACCTTGGTCCTACCTTGAACTGGTCCATCACATTTTCAAACCTCAGGTTTCCTATCTGTATAATGATGATAATAGTATTTACTTTAGGCCTGTTTTAAGGAGTAAATGTGAAGCACTAAGGACAGTGCCTGAGGCAGGGTGAGTACTCAGGTGAAAGTGGATTAAAGAAAAAAAACAACAAAAAACAACTACAGTTATGTCAAGCTGCTATTAGGATATTTCATTTTTCCTCTCAGAATGTCATTGTAATGGGACTTTCATTGCTCTGGGTACAAGAAACTCCACAGGGCTCATACCCTAGTAATACCCTGGAACACAGGGGGTCAGGTAATGCAAATCTCTCTTTTAACGTGCACGTGGAGGAGAACTGCTAACTCTTGATAAGCAGACTGACTCAGGTGACATGATTAATGGCTGTCTAAATCAGACCAGACCTAAATTAATAGTCACTCAATTATTTGATACTGAAAAACATTATTAGGAAAAGTAAAAAAATTAAAAATTATGCCCACTATTGCTCACAGGAAGACTTTGAATAAATCCCTTCCCTG
The DNA here is from genome assembly GCA_029593785.1 of Cabassous unicinctus. Classification (NCBI taxonomy): domain Eukaryota; kingdom Metazoa; phylum Chordata; class Mammalia; order Cingulata; family Chlamyphoridae; genus Cabassous; species Cabassous unicinctus. The sequence continues at coordinate 6,435 of JAQZBX010060587.1, read as the reverse complement.
AAGCAAAATAATTGACTGATTGCCTCAATCATGTAAGTTTTATCCTTCCTGCATTTTCAGGCCAGAATATGTAACAAATAATATAAATTGCTGAACTTAGGTAATATGGTGATATATTTGGTAATTTTGTACAAATATTTACAATCTACTGAGATGAAAATTTGCTTTTCCCGCTTAATTTACCGAGAATTATAAATGGACTGCTATTATTCATTCTATTGTGGTTATTAATTATAATTGTATTTTATATTTTAGAGTTTGAATTTCTGTTAATTTGTAAAGTCACATGAGAATTCAAAAAAGCAGGAATTCTATAGAGAGTAACTGCAGGGAGATGCATTTGTATACATATACACAGATATGGTTATAGAGGTATTTGTATGTATGAGAAGAATATTTTCTTAGATTCACGTTAAGGAAGCATGAAGTATGCTTGCATTGCATACCCAAATTGTCCCCAAAATATGCTCTCAGCTCTTTAGTATCAGGTCCCTAAGTAGCAGCCAAAGACTACTTTTCCCAGCCTTTATTGCAACCAGGTGGGTCATGTGTTTTTGACTAAGTTTTGGTTAATGGGATGTGAGTGGACACAATGTGAACAGCTACCAAATCACATTTTATAAAGAAAATTGTATACCCTCCATTTCCTTTCTTTCCCCCTCTCTGCTGGCTGGGAAAGGTTGACAAATGGAGCATCTACCTTGGATCTAGAGCTAGAGCATCTATGATATAGGATGGCAAAGTTGCACTGCCATCTGGGGGAGCCTCAGTGACCTTGTGGACCAAAGCCACTGCCTCTCTCAAGACTGCCTATTTCCCTAGGGACTCTTGACGAGTAAAAAGGAAACATCTTCTTTGTTGGAGCCCCTGCATTTTTAGATCTGTTTATTACAGGAGCTTAGTCTATTCCCTAAATATTAAGAATCCATTTGCAACCAGGAGATTTGTGTCCCCCAAATGATTTGATAGGTTCTGTCCACAAAAGGATTTCAAACCAATGGAACTATAAATGATCACTTCATGTCAATAGAAAATGACCCATACCCCAACACATACCCAATGTGCCACCCAACTGGAAAATGATTCTTTCACATTTTCTTTCAAAGTTATTATAGAACAGTTTTTGAACTGTAAGATGGCCTATAAGCGCTTAATTGTTTTGTTTATTCTGCTTTTCACAAGTCTGAAATGAAATGACATTTTCATTAAAAATAGTTAACAGTATCAATTACAACGATCTTGGCTTCATGTCACAGAAAACTCAAACTGACTAAAATTAAAGGAACATGTTGGCTTACTTAACTGAAAAATTCAGAGATAGTGCTAAGTTCAAGTGCGGCTTGAGACAGGAGCTCCACAGTGTTCCAAGGATGTGATTTCCTTCTATATCTCCATGTGGCTTCCCTACTTGTTAGTTGCATCCTAATGCTGGCTTATCCCAAGATCACAAGATGGCTGCAGGCAGCAACAAAGCTCCATGTTGTCTTATTCATGGCCACTACAAAGGGAGATCTGCTGTCCCAGAAAAAGCCATAAGGTATGGTTTGATAAGACTGACTCAGGTCATGTGCCTACCCCAAACCAATTATATGGCCCAGGCAATGGGTTTATGCCAGTCAGCATAGTTCATCTTTTGGGCTAGGGATGAGGTCAAAAGCACACAAATCACATGACTTTGTGTGGAAGGATGACTGGTTTTGCTAAGGACAGTTGTGCTATTCTTTCCAGAAGGAATGGGAATACATGCTAGGCAGCAAAACACCTACTTAATATATTTCAATCACAGTTTATTTGGAAAGTCCCTAAGTAATTCTAATGTGTGTAAATGGGATTTCAGTCTAGTAATGTTTCTGAGCATATAAACTGTTGATAAACGATAGAATATTTTAACACAATATTTCATTAAAAACTAAATTATTAAAAAGCAACCAAATCCATTTGATATTCTGCATAAAAATGAAAAAACATCATTTATTTTCAAAGAAAATTTTCTAAATGTGTTCTCTATTTTTGTGAGGTTTAATGCTTCCACAAATGGAAAGTGTAATCATGCATATCCCACTGAGAAGCTAAAGAACAAGATTTCAAAATGTTTACCATATGTAAAATGAAGATAACCAATATCAACATTAAGAAGGTTGTTCATCTTCCTGCTTTCTTTATAAACCTTGGATACTATCAACAGCCTGAAAGTTATGTACTAAAAGCTTGTATTTCACCGCTTTTGATGGGCACTGTATTATTATATAAAACAGGTGTTCCTCTCCCTCATGATTGTTGCTTTTTAAAATAAATTCTTATCTTCTAGTACTTTAATCAGGAAAAGGGGAAAGATAAGGATTAAACAAGTTTCAGGAGGAATGTGAAGGCCTTGATTGCATGCTCATTATTCAAATAAAATTGTACAATGCTCAATGGGATTTCACCAAAGACGAGACTTGTAAACTTCTTTATAGTAGGTTCTATTCTTCAATAATTTCTTAACCAACTAATGATGACTTTTTTCCCTTTTTTGACAAAATTAGAGTGACTAGGTAATCATAAATTGCTCACTACTTTTAGGGATATTATGTCCAAAATAGTACAGCCTATTCCATCTTTAACTCAACACATGGACTATTTTAAATTCCATTATATTAAGCATGGGAGAGATTCCAGCATTAAAACACAGCCTCAAAAATACAGCAATAGTTCATCTGATAAAATATAATGCAATCATAATGTCACTATGAAATATCCATTTCATAATATGTTTAGTAGTTATAAATAATAATGACAATGTCAACTCAAAATAGCAGAACTCTCTTATAAAACTACTTACTACTACATGGAATTGGCCTTAGAAACAAGGCTTGCTAGGCTAATCTCATCAAATAGTAGTCAATCTTATCCCCCCTTCAACCCTCTCTCTGTATCACCAAAATGTAGTTCTGAATAGTCACTATCCCACCACAATCAGCGTAGGGATTTGGAGCAGTGACTCTGCCATCACATGATGTGGGGATGAATTTCAACTCTTACTAGTTATGTAAAATTGGACAGGTCACCTAACCCTTATAAGCCTCATTTTTTCATCTGTAAAATAAAATTAATAATACCTACCTCATAGCTTAAGAGCTAAATAAGATAATGAATCTTATGGCATGCTTTCTGGTACACAATAAGTACTCAATATTATTATTATTGTTATTATGATGATGATGATGATTTATTATGGATCCCTGTGGGGAATAGTAGAACCATATACTTGGGTACAAAGGAACAAAGAAAATGCAGTGTTTGGAAGGGTAGGGCTGGTAGACAGTATTGATTTTATGCTCCTCACTTTGCCTGGGTAACTGGTTTTGAAAGCACACTCCAAGAGCAGGCAACAGTAAGAGAACTCCTGCATCCTTCTCAAAGTACAAAAGTACTGTGATGCCACCCTAGTGGAAGACTCTTAGCATATTTGTTAAATGTGCATATTAACTGTATTATAATGTATATCTAATGTGATATATTTAAATAACATATGTTTGAAAGTGATCTTGAAACATACATTCAGTGTGCTAAAAAAGAAACTTGTTAATTTTGGGAAACCCGGATTTTGAAAAATCCCAGGCCCATGTATCTAAGAAGAAATGCACTTAAGGTTTTTGCTATTAAAAACAAGCCTAATTAATAAGAAAGCATACTTACACATACCATGTAATTTTCTTACAGAAGCTTAACAAAGATTAGTCATAGAGTCTATTGTTTTGCTATTTAGAAAGAACATCACAGATTTATTTAGACATCCTTTGGGGAAGATAATTATTGAACAGATAATATGTATAATAGTGGCATAGAGATCCTGTATGAAGTAATGTAAATTTTGAGAGACTCTAGAATTTGGTAAGATTCATGCTAAAGTGAGCTAACATGACTGGACCAAAATTTCTTCCATCTTGGCTTTGGAAGGTCCAGAGTTCTACAGGGATGCTTCCCTAGTGGAAGACTCTAATCATATTTAAATCCTGAGGGGATTTGCCTCCAGATACTTAGACATTCAGTTTGTCTTTTACATGGCCATTAGCACATTGGTCATTTCTAAACTACCAAGTAGTGCAAGTGGGAACAAATAATTCATGATGATTTTTTTCTCCTGAAGCAAGGCCCTTTATAACAGAACTCCCTTAAGGAAAGTGCCTTTTCTAATTTGACCATATAGAACACCATTAAAGACTCTGGAAAATTGCCGAATCCACTGACTTCTCATGGCCAAAAAATGGCTCTAACCAGTGATGGTAATTGAAATGAACCTGAGTGAGGAAAACAAGACTTTCACTTACTCAGATACTCTTCAAAAAGTGATTTAGTTTCTCTTGGGAGGTAGGAGAGAACACACAATTACATTTTCTCACATTTTAAGTACAAGTCGGAATAGGAAAAATAAGGCTCCATAAAAGTGGTAGAAAAAAAGTGGTGGGTGGCAGAGGCACAACTTCAAAGTGAGGCTCTGCTCACTGCCATTCGGGGCAAGCCTGGGAAGGTAACCAGATATCCTTGGGATGCAGGTTAGCAACGTGGCACAAGACAGTGCCCAAACCTGGGTTGTGCCACTTACTAGCAGTGTGTTCTTGGACATGCCACTCAATCTGTCTTATCCTTAGTTTTCTCATCCATAAAAGGGTGATAAATCGTAGTATCGTTATCATAGGGTTATTTTGAGTATCTACCGGCTTTTCTTTGATAAAAGTCCAAACTCACTGAGGAAGAATACTAGGCCTGCAGGGGTGGGGGAAAGATATGAAAGGGAGGGTAGGAGAAGCTTCCTCAGGATTAGGAAGGAGGTAGAGGCCCTATAGACATGGGCAGTGCTCCCTCACATCAGTGCTGGGAGAGGGCAAGAAGTTAGGTCAATGGCTGTGTGGTGCACCAGCAGGCCTGGACCCAGAACTGGGAAGTATTTCCATGCTAAGAAGGGCAAAGGAAGCAGCAGGGACCCTTGGTGAAATCACTCCAGCGGAAGCCCCCAAAAGCTTCCGTTTCACTTTAGAGGATGGAATAAGCAGGAGATGCGGTGGAAGAAAGAGAACTGCAGTGCAATAATAGGGGATTGAATTTCCAGAGACCCCAGCAAGATAGAGCCCTTGAATGAGTTTACATTTCATTTTGAGAAAAATGAATGATGAGACATTTCTTGCAATCCAGAGTTGGTGGAGCACAAGTTATATCCACTATATATATGTCCCTATACCTCTTACTACCATTATTGACTATCTTCCTACTTCAATGATTTGAGGATTAATTTTTAAGCCATTTGATAAAAACCGATGCTTAAGCAAGTTTACATTCCAAATGTTACCAAAAACATGAAAAAGTAATATATTAATTGTGATATTGATGGCTCCCAATAATATAATATTTTAAAAGAATGAGCTCTTTTGATTGAAAATGACAGATATGAGACAATAAAACAGAATAGACATATTTGCTTAAACTTCTCTGAAACAAATAACTAATTTAAATATGAATTTTTCTTAGAAATTTCCAGGCAAATGAGTTACCAGAAAATTGGGAGATAAAATAGTGAAATATTGAATTATCAAGCAAACTAGGGAAGTTTTTCCAGAAACAAATACTAAGAGTTCAATGTTATTTGTGGCTTACTTACCAAAAAAGTAGTTGATTAGGAGTTTCCATATCTTTCCCTTATTATAGGAAAGTACAGCATATTCTTTCACTAATATTTCATTATTTTTATACATTTTATCAAGAGTGAAAACAATCTAATAAAGACAAAAAATGTCCCATTCTATAACTTAACAACAAGCAGAATTTATGCCCTGTCCTATACCTTGAGCACATTAAAATGGGAAGTTTCAGAGAATCTAAGATGCAAACAAAAATTCCAGCTTCATGACACATTATTATTCAGTTCCTTGCATACTCATGTATAATTTAAATATTAATAACAGCACCCATGAAACCTTCAGAGAGAGGACCTAATTGTTAATTAGTTTGCCCACAAGTTCTCCCACTGTCACTACCTCATAATTCTTAAACACAAGTGCTTCTGCCTTTTATAGGCTACTTTATAATTATACATATATTTTGCATAAACTCACTTGGATACATAGAAGACCAAGAGGACTTTCTTGCGTTCAGATGTGAAAGGAGTCATACAATTACTCTTCTTCGTTACTTTTGCAATTCACCACAGGATGGGATTAAGGATGACAGTCACAGAAAAGACTACCTAAACCTTTAAGATATTTTAAGAGATGATAGAAAGACTTTTTTAATTGGCTAAAAGCCATGGTTTTGTCTTAATTAATAAATATCTAAAGGTTTATTGCCAAATGAGACATTTTTTGTGTGTGTAACCAATATGCTTATGGAGACTGAAGGTGAGGGCCTTGTACTTGACTGATAATTGGCGCACACCGGATATAAAAACAACTTGTTTAATTA
>JAQZBX010060586.1:0-17276 GCA_029593785.1 Cabassous unicinctus | reverse complement strand
GGAGAGACACTAAGAGACGCAGCAGACCAGGGAGCTGAGGTGGCGCAAGAGATTGAGCAGCCTTTCTCCACTCCGGAAGGTCCCAGGATCAGTTCCCAGTGCTGCCTAAAGAGAAGACAAGCAGACACAGAAGAACACACAGAGAGCAGACAGTGAGTGCAAAACAACGAGGGTGGGGGGAGGGGCGGAATAAAAGAAATAAATCTTTAAAAAATACAGAAGGAAGAAGCAGATGTGGCTCAAGTAAAAAAAAGAGAAACCACAAACAACAAGCAAAACAAATGAAAAAAACAACTCAGGGGAGCTAATGTGGCTCAGTTACTGAGCACCGTCTTTCTGTGTATGAGGTCCTGGGTTCAATCCCTGGCCCCAGTACCTAACAACAACAACCACAAACAAACAAACAACAGAAGGAAAGGGAGGCTGTACAGTATGACTCGATCTGGAACTGTATCCCTCCAATAATAATTTGCTGAACACTTACTATGTGCTGGGCACCCCTGGAGACTTAATGTAATTAGCTCTCATCCTCACAACAATATTGTGGAATTAGTGATATTGGTAACAACGGAAGTTGAAGCCCAGAGAGGTCAGGGAACTTGGCCAGAGTCACACAGACTTAATTGGCAGGGTCCATATTTGAAGTCAGGTCAGGTCGTTCCCAAAGCCCACTGCCCAGGGCCTCCCCAAAGGATGGCCAAGCATTGAACATCAGTGAAGGGGGGTGAGGAATGAGCCTGGACAGATGTGAGGACAGCATTGCCTGCATCTATTTGGAAATGTTAGGAGGGTTGAGCAGCCGAGGATCTCTGGGGCTCCTTTCCCCTCTGATACCCTGTGAGCCAAACTCTTAATTGCCAGGGACCTGGAGAGGAAACAGCAATACGCTTCCCAGGCTCCAGAAGTTTGCCTCCTTTCCTCCTCTTGGTCCCACCTGGAGCTGTGAGGAACCGCTGCACCAGTCCTCTCCCAGGTGTCCCAGAGGATGCCTGGGGAGCAATGCTCAGAATGAGAGGGGCTCTTCCTTAAATCACTGTGCCCAGGTGCTTTTGAGTCTTGACTCTGCAACCTGGCAGCCCGGCCTGTGGGCTCAGGGTGCAGCCAACCAAGCCCCTACGGTGCTCTTCCTGGGAGCTCTCTAGCTGGGACAGGAGGAGAGAAGCAGAGGACCCCCAAGGGCACCAGCATGGTGAAGGGGCCCAGCCACGAGGTTGCACAGGGGTGGGGGACACACACAGCCCTGGGTACCGCTCAGAATCCAGCCCCCAAGGGTGTGTTTTAATTCACTGGTTTCTTCTCTGATTCCACAAACAGTTGTTGAGAGTTACTTCAGGATGAGCCCCATGTGGGCTGAATCAGACAGCACCCTGCCCTCAAAGTGTTGGATCTAGTAGGGGAGATGAAACATCTACATACAAAAATAACAGAGCATGAGAATTATCCAAACCTCTCTTTAGCACTTACAAGTGTAAAAGGGTTTCAGAGGAGGGAGTGGCTCCTGGTAGGGAGATGGGAGATGCTAAATAGTACTTACTATAAGCCTGCACCCTCGCTACCAGCCTGCTACTTTACAGATGAGGAAACAAGCACAGAGAGGCTAAGTAACTTTCTCCAGGACCCAAAGCTGGGAAGTGACTTTGACCCAGGCTATATGGCTGGAGTCTGTTCTCTTAACCCCTAGGTTATTCCAGCCTCTCCTGGCCCTGCCCTCATTTCTTACCACCTGATTGTTAAAATGCAATGATAAAAAAAAATAAGTGCTGGTGTCTTTATCGAAATTGTGTTTAGGTGTTAAAAATCAGTAAATCTACAGCATGTACGTGTGTGTCATTGTTAGATTATAAACTACAAAGAATCTCATTCAGCTACATTTATTGAGTGTCTGCCAAGAGCCAGACATCATTCTAGCGGCTTTTGCATATTCTAGGTCAATTTACTTCTTGCAACAGCCTTGGAAAATAGGTGGCAATTTCCCCTGTTTTCCAGAGGAAGAAAATGAGAGACAGAAAAAAGAGACTTGCTACACAAGTAAACTTGTGGAACCGGACACAGTTCTTTTAATATCAAGTTACTGCTTTTCCTCTACATATATTACTGTTAATCTTTACTCTATAGAACCACATAGAGCATTGCCTAGAACTAACATCTTATTAATATATTTTGCAGGTGAGGTAGGCTTTATTTATTTCTTTTTTCACTAGAGAAGTCATAGGTTTACAGAAAAATCATAGACAAAATACAGAGTTCCCATATACCACCCCATCACCAATATCTTGCCTTGGTGTGGTACATTTGCTGCAACTGGTCAAAGAACATTTTTTACAATTAACTATAGTCCATGCTTCACCCTAGGGCTCACTGTGTTGTACAGTAGGCTTTCTTTTTGTTAGAAGTAGCATCTTAACTCCTAACATTAGAACTGGAAAGAGCTTCGGATTTGGATCTGAGTTCAAGTTTTCTGATTGTCCCTAAAGGTGTGTGAACTTGGGCAAATTGCTTCAGATCTCTGAACCTCAGTTTCCTCATCTATGAAATGGGGATAATAATGTATACCCCACAAGGTTATTGTGAGAATTACATTAAATAGCATATAGAAATTGCACAGAACTGTGTATGGCATTCAATGAGTACCCAATGAATGGTAGCTATTCTTTATAGAGAACCACATAGAGTGTGCTGATAAATATAATTGGGTTAATGGGTTTCACACAGTGCTTTAACACACATATAGATTTTATCCTGTCAGTAACCTTGTGAGATAGATATTCCCATTTCAAAGATAAATATCCTACAAGTAGCAACTGGCAGAGCAGAATCTCAACTGCATATCTCATGACTCTCCGTGCCAGTGACCTCTCCACAATCAGGACAAGGGCAATGTTAGTCTTACCATCATTCTTGGGAAGGTTGGGAGAGTCACGCGATGGGAGAGATGCCCAGAAGGTGCTATATCAACAAAAGCATCACAAAACGCCATGGTGATTTTACGGTGCTGCCTCCCTCATGGTGAAGACAGGTTAGTGCTTCTAAGGTGCATTTACCAAGGTGTGTTCCTAGACATTTGAATCCCATGACATGTTCCAAGAAGAAAAAGGGTTCTTTAGCCAAATTTGTTTGACTGTGGTAAGTCCTGCCTCATAGAAAGCCCCTTATTTTTCTTTTAAGGGCCAGGCTTAGAAAATTCCTAGGTCTGTGGCTTAGTTAGAAATCCTCTATCTGGAATTTGGCTATTGGGTATAGGTGTATGGTGGTTTGAGTGCAGGTTGATTGATTAAGATATTGATGCAGCCCACTGCCCCCTGGGTAGAGAGGGGAAAAAAACCATGAATGTGAGGAGACTCGAGCAACTCTTACCCATCGGGACCCCCATCTCGTGTTGGTTACCCCAGTCTTTGTCCTAACCAACTGCTCTGTGTCCTCTACCTGGGATAAGTAGATGCTCTCTGTCATCCCAAATGCTTGTCTGAGGGCGGGTCCTGTGTCTGCTGATGTAGCAGGTTAGATGGGTTACATGGGGGTTGGGGGCTCCCACTGCTTTCTTCTTGGAAAATCAAGTGTACACGAACATATGAAAGGGCTCTAGGAAATGCGTTTTAGTTCATCATGGATCTCTTTATCCTACAACACCTATTAATATCCTGCAAAGCACAGAGCACACCTTGGGAAATGTTGTCCTAATGGAAGAGAACCCAAGTTTTACCAACTCCTTAATGAGCCTCCACTTCTGAATAATCAATAAACAGGCATTAAAGCTTCCATGTGCAAGGTCCTGTGGGAGACAATGGAGAACGTGGAAGTCTGTCCTTAGCCCAAGAGCCCACTCTCAAGGAATCCACGGCATGACCGAGGGAGGTAAAACATGCCCACATGCCCTTGAAGAGGCAGGGTGCAGCTTAGGACCAGCGGATCGTGTACGGAGGCCGCCAGCGGTGCTCTAGGAGATCCATCCAGATGGAGGGCCAGGGGAGAGAGAAGGGGTTGGGTGGCAAATTGCACCAGGCCCCAGGCGCCCTGGGTGTTCCTTCAAAGGAGAAGGGGAAAGACAGCCCAACTAGGAACCACAGAAAACAGCCCCGAGTGAAGCTGAATCCTGGCCAGGTATGCCATCAGGTGTGGAGGAGGAGGCTTGGCAGGGCCCTGATTGAGCTAGTGATGAGCGGCGGAAGAGCAGCTACCTCCAGAGCCCTGCGCAGAAGGAGCATCCATGAATAAGATGTCTTGGCTGCTCCTGGGGACGGGGGAGGCCGTGGGAAGCTGGCCCCAAGAGAGCAGTCCAGAGATGGGGGAGAGCTGGCTGACCGCGGCTTTGAAGTCTCTGACTCTGGATTCACAAAGGAGGCAGAGCGTAAGGAGAAGTGCCTTACACCAGTTGTCCCTTCGACTATCCTTTGCACTGCCCTGTAGACCGGAACAACAGCAACAAAATGCAAACCTGAGCGCAACTTCCTCCTGGGAGCTGGGAACTGGGATTTAATCATCCAATAAATATTTATGGAGCACCTGCTCTGCGAAAGAGACAGTGCCAGCCCCACCTGGGTCTCTGCCCTTCGGAGAGGAGAGGGTTCGGAGGAGAGGCTACTCCTGGGAAACACCAGTCTTCGGTATCAGGCAGTGTGTGAAGAGCACTTGATAAGCTGCAACAACCATGGGTCCTGTGTTCATTCTCTCACCTGTGGGTTCTGAGCCAGGACCCCCAATCTAGCTTCAGGCAGGGATAAAGCCGCCCAGGCAGGTGGTCAGATGGGTGGGCTTACCCACTTCAAGCAGCTGATGGGAATGAGCCCCAACTGTGTACTGGGTGCTGGGGGTGGGGGTGGGGATAGATAAGGAAATGAAAGCTACACAACCTCACATAAGTGCTTTGGTAGAGCAGGGAGACAAGAGATGTTTTACAGAGTTAGTATTCCTGAGCAGGTCTGAAAGGTAATGTAGAGTGAGGGTGTTGGTTTTTTGTGTTTTGTTTTTGTTTTTTTCACAGATGACAAATGGGTGGCCTTATAGTTAGCTCACAGGGAACTGTGAATAATCTTGGCTGTGCCTAGAGGAATAGGCCTTACACAGGACCATCATACCTCATGTGTGAACTAGAGGAAGAAGGGTGAGCATCCTGGCCTGGTTAGAGTGTGGGGCTGGAGGAGAACAGGCTGTGACGGACCTTCTCAGTCGTGCTATGGAATTCATCCTTGATTGAAGAGCCAATGAGGGGCTCACAGGGCATGGTCCGTTAGCTTTGCCCGTGAGGAAGGGCTTTCTGGAAACTGTTCTGAGAAGACCTAGGAGGCCTGGGGAGACTCAGGCAGGGGACTCAGGGAGGGCTTGAGGTAGGTCTTGAGGATGGTTTCGGTTCAGTCTGTGGAGGGAGTGGTACAGCCTCCAAGGCTGGGAGAAAAGCCTGGGCTCGAGGAAAGGCTGAGTTGGGTCTGAGGGGCAGGAAGCAGCCAGACCCCCACCCCCATCCACCCCATCTGTGGCCACGCTGTGCTCTGTCTCCCTCCTATAGACTCCCTCAGCACTTTTAATTATTATTTTGGGGGCCGGCCAACCTAGTATTGTGTAGAGAGGATGAAAATCAGCTCTTCCAGAGAATAGGATAATAGAGAAGAGAGAGAAGAGAAAGAACTGTGAGACGAGAGAGGGGCAGAAGGAATTGGTGCAGGTCCCGCTTCTCCAGCTTGGTGCCTGGGCCAAAAGGTGAGCAGGGGGCAGTCCTGACAGTCCAGCAGACCCAGGGACACAGGTGTGGGCTCTGAAGCCCTGCCAATGCAGTCTTGGGCTCTTGGGGGTTCCTCAGGGACACAGATGTGCAGTCATGCCTATTGATCATGTTCTCATTCAATATTTTCAAGTGACGAGAGGATGACAGACAACAACAGCAGGCTTCGAAGCAGAGCTGGTTCAGTTGATCTGGGAACCAGAAGCGGGGATGTGCTGAGAAAGGAACAAAGTGCCAGTGATTCCAAATGAAGCCAGGGGAGGAGGCTTAGCAGGCATCAGAGCATTTCCCATTTAGACAGTCAGGGCACGGAAGCAGGTGAGTGGCAGAAGCAATTGCATTTCCCATCCTCAAGCTGCGACACTTCCCGCTGAGTATCTTGCGGAACGCTCCCCACATTGGTCAAGCATCAGTGGCTCAGACCTTCCTACCAACGGAGGAACAACAACCAAACCCTGATGCCTTGAAAACCCCTTCTGGCTCACAAAGAATTGGTGGTGCTCCTCCTGCTGCCCGCCATTCTACACGATCTTTTGCCCCTTCCATCAAGATGGTCAGTCTCAGAGACTCACAGAGATGAAAGCAACGAAAATCTCAGAGGCCAAAATCTGCCCAGACCTGAAGAATAGACTTGCCGTCAAACCAGGGCTGATCCAGAGGCCAAAGTCGGGAAGGCGCTGAGAGTCCAGGAGTAGGAAGACGCAGAGAATAAAGAGACTCAGTTAAATTACTGACAACAGGGAAGCAGATGTGGCTTGAGCAGTTGGGCACCCACCTACCACATGGGAGGTCCCGGGTTTGGTTCCCGGTGTCTCCTAAAGAAGACAAGCAAGATAGCAAGCTGACGCAGCAAGCTGATGCAACAAGATGACGCAATGAGATGATGCAACGAAGAGACACAAGGAGGAAACACAATGAGAGACATAACAAGCAGGGAGTGGAGGTGCCTCAAGCCTTTGGGAGGTCCCTGGATTGCTTCCTGGTGCCTCCTAAAAAGAAGATGAGCACACAACAGACACAGAGAGCAGACAGCGAGTGCAAACAACGAGGTGGGGGGAATAAATAAATAAAAATAAATCGTTAAAAAAAAAATTGCTGACAACCCACACCCTACTTTTTCTGGGTTAAAACTATGCCCATGCTGTCCGATCGGGTAGCCATGAGCCACGTGGTGCTATTTAAATTTCAATTACTTAAAATGAAATACAATCTAAAACTCAGAGCCTCAGTCCCACAGGCCACACTTCAAGTGCTTAATAACCCCACATGGCTCATGGCTACCAGACCGGACGGTGCAGAGGTAGAACGCTGCCATCCGTGCAGGAAGTTCTCTTGGACAGCCCTGCGATGCCCAGAAGTAACACCATAGACACGAAAATCAAGCCACACCTCTTCTACCATATACAAAAGAGGGTTCTCTGGCTCCGTTTCCCTTTCCTCCTGCAGTGCGTTCTCTCCTCCCCCGGCCCCTCCTCCTCTGATGCCTGGGGCACTTGCTCTACCATTTTGGCCTGACCTTCCTGGGCAGTGGCACTTCTCTTGCCTCCTGAGCTCCAGGCTGTCCCCTCCTCCTGGCCTGCCTTCCGTAAAGATGGGGCACAGGGGAATTGCACAACAGCCATCGCAGTGTCAAGTGTGGGTCCTGGGCTCCGCCTTCTCTTCTATCCTGGTGGCCTGGGCCAGACCCTCCTCACCTGAGCTTGGAGCTTGCCCTCAGTGACCAGCCCCTTGACCTTTCTTCAGAGCATTCTTTTGGCCTCCAGGGCACCCCTTCCCCTAGGTCAAGAGCACCCCAGTTCTTTTAGCCCTTCAAGGCAAATCTTTTTTTTTTTTAATAATAATTTAAAAAAAAATTTTTTTTAAGATACTTAGATTACATGCATGTTACACAACAATTACAGGGATTCCCATATGCCCCACCTCCCACACCTCCCACTTTTTTTTTTTAGGACTTATTTTCTTTCTTTATTTCTCCCCACATCCTCGTTGTTTGCACTTGTCTGTTCATTTTCCTTGTTTCTTTAGGAGGCACCAGGAACTGAACCTGGGACCTCCAATATGGGAGGGAGGCACCTAATCGCTTGAGCCACCTCCGTTCCCTGTGTTTTTCTTGTGTCTCTTGTTGCATCAGCTTGCTGTGCCTGCCCATCGTGTCAGCTCGCTGTCTTGCTCATCCTCTTTAGAAGGAGGTTTAGGAGGAACCTCTGTTCCCTGCTTTGTTGTGTCTTTCATTATGTTTTTCTTCTTGTGTCTCTTGTTGCATCAGCTTGCCGAAGGCAAATCTTATCTGACTCCTCCTGCCAAATGTCTTCCCTTCAGGACCCTCTGCTCCTAAGACAGGGAAGGAGGTGCCTATCAAGGCTACCCCAGGTGGGACATGGCTCCAAGCCCTCCTGGTCTCTTCAGTCTGTTTATTTCTCAGGTGTCTTCCTGATCCTCCACCCCCAGATGTCCTGTGTACTCTCAGGCAGGTGGAAGAGATGCTGATGAATGGCCTAACCCATTTTATCTTCTGCCCAGGCACACAGCGAGCCCATGTAGCCCAGCCTCCCGGGCAGCTTAGTTGTGTCAGCGCGAGTGAGGTCTGGAATGTGAGGTGGTCTTTGCCACTTCCAGGCCTGGCCGTGGGGACACCCCAGCTGCAGTCGCCATAATCTTTCCCCATCTGCCAACGAGACGTTGAAATCCAGGGCAGCCTCGTGTTGGAGATGGCAAAACCACGGGTAGCCTGGGTCCCCAAATAACTGAGTAGAGCAGAGCCCCACTCCCACCAACCTGGTGCATTCCTGTGTCCAGAATTGAGGGTGCGATCACAATACACCAGCTGCGCCCAGAGCCTCATTCCATTCTGGCTGGTGGTCCTATCCCTCATTGACAGGCACGGCATGCCCACCTCCGGGCTCTGTGGATGGGAGGAACTCTTGCTTCCCCAGCCACTTCCCAGCCCACGTCACCTTTCAAGTTAGTCTGCAAATTGCTTTGGACAATCTCACTTGGGTCCAAAGGCCAGAAAGACCATTTCTGTCCCTGCAGGCTGGTTAATGACTTGGCCCTTGCTGCTTGGCAGGCCTCTTCCTCTCTTGCTGTGCAAAAGCGAGCTATGTGATGGAGGCAGAGAGCAGGGACGCTATCTGCAACCAGCCCATTTCTAAACTGTGGAAAGAGGTCCCTAACCCCTACCCCCAACATCTTATGCCTTACAGGTAGAAGCCCCAGGGTCAGCAAATTTTGATTTCAGTTGCAGAGATTCGATTTGAAGCTCAGAATGACCCTACTTGACTTGACGAAGAGGCTCAGGACCCTGCCAACAGAGGGCGTTCCTCGTAGGGCCTCTGGCAACTTTCTGCCGCCCCATCCCAGGGACGAGGGGGCAGCAGTCTCCAGAGGCTGTGTCCAGGGGTCGAAGGGTCTTCTGCTTCTCTCAGATTCCTCCCTGGAGAGGTGATGGGGGAGGCATGTGCTGCAGCTAAAGCATCTTGGTCCCAACTGCGTTAGTAGTTTCTTAGCCTAGCTGAAGAGGCTCAGTCAAGTGTTCATCAAGCCATAAATGAACAGCTGTCTCCCTCCCTGAGCCCAATGCCTGGATTATTCATCCTTTCTGGCTTTTCAGAACTTCCCTTTGGAACCAGACAGAAACTGCTCCTTCCACAGCCACCCAAACTCTCATCTTGTGACGTCATCCTCCAGCCACCCCATCCCGGCCTTTGGATGGGGTGGGTCTCTTTTCCAGGCCTCTTCTTTCATCCTGGATTGAGTCTCCAGGGCACTGCTCCAGGCTTCTCCTGCTTCCAACAAATTCATTCTTCCTCCTCCCTCCACCTTGTCCCAGCAAGTGGCTCCTTTCCATTTTTACTAAACTTTCCTTAAAAAATCTCCTTCCTTTTAATCTATAATCCACTATCCCCTAAGAAACAAGTTTGGTCTTTTTGTAGCGTCCTTGTTTCTCTGTATGTCCTAGGGGTACCTCTTTCTTTCCTCATTCCCACCATCCATCTTATCCAGCTCCACCCTTCGGGTGTTACAATACATATTAATATTATTTACTGAGTGTGTAATATGTGTCAGGCACATTGTGAGTGCTTTGCCTGCATTGCAACCACTCCATGAGGGTAGATTCTACTCTCCGATTTTAGAAATGAGGAAACTGAGGGAGGTCCAGAGAGGTTGAGTAACTTGCCCGGGGTCACACAGTCAGTGGGTGCAGGAATTCCGACCCAGCTCTTTTGTGCCCCCCCACTCACTCTGCCTAGCACACACCTCAAGCCAACAGACATCTATCAAATGCCTGCTTGTGCAAAGCACTGTGGGTGGTAGTTAGGTGGAGAAGAAGCAAAGAGAAATAAAACATGATCGGTCCGTTGCCCTCAAAAAGCATCCACCTAATGCAAGAGATGGACATGTTCATATGTGTAGCACATGGAAAGCATAAGGGGTACATACAACCACAGTGTTTTGAGGGCTAAGGAGAGGAAGAAACTAATGGCTTGAGGGGTGTGCAGATTCCTCCAGGAGGCTGTTGCTCACTCTAAACAAAATATCTAAAGAGGGAGGGCGAGCACCTTGCAGGGGAGGAACTGTGGCAGAGCATCTTAGATGTTCAGCTTGATCTTGGGCATGTAGCCTGTCCACTCCGAGTCTCAGTTTTTTTATCTGAAAAAGGGGGGGTGGAGGGAGGACTGAACTCCCTGCCTTGTAGAATTAATGAGAGGATGACTTGAGATAAACCAGTACCAGTAAAGGACTGAGCATAGTAACTGGCACATTTTAAGTACTCAATCATTATCATTTCCATAAACTTTCTTCTCTTTGCAAAGCCTCCCACCTCTACCCTGTGAAAAATAACATTTATTGAATATCTTCCTAGAGGTAGATGGCTTCATATGGGATTAACTCATGCAATTCTCAGGACAATGTGTTAGTTTTTTGGGGAGTGGTTGTTGGTTGTTTTAACCAGCCAAGGCGCAGAGGGTTCAGAAATTTGTTTAAGGTCATGTGGTTACTAAGAGGCCTTCACCAGGATGCCAAGGGGCTCCGGGCTATGCTTTTTCCTCTGCTCGAGTCACCAAGAAGTCCTGGAGTGGAGTCACTGAGTGGAAGTGGAGGCATCAGGATCCAGGGGGACCTCAGAGGACACGGGTTCCCAAGCTTAAGTATCTGTGGAAGGAGAGCCTAGTGACCTGCTCTAAGGAGACTCTAGGCCTTCGCCTGGTGACCCTAGGAATACTGAGCTGTTTTACAAATTATGATGGAGACAGGCAACCAGAGCAGCTGGTTTTCCCTGAAAATGTGCACATTTCCAGCAAAATCTGCCCAGTACATTGACAAGGAGGGTTCTCCATCCTTGCTACAAGGTTATCCATCCTTGCTACAAGGCAAGAGGAGGACATTGGACGTTGGCCTCCTGTTGGAATGGACACGAGATTTGAAGATAGACAGACAAGGATTCAAATCTCGGTGCCAAGCCTCAGAAGCTGGGTGGCCCCAGGTGAGGCGCTTCTGGTGGATCCTCGGTTTTCTCCAGACAGAAATGATCATCGTCAGCCCAGCTTCCACTAACTCCAGAGTGTGGTTATTAAGGTCCAATGAGTCAACACATGGGAGTCAGTTATAATTGGGCATGAAATAATTGCCGAATGAATGAGTTGAGTATTCAGGAGAGTTCACTGCCTAAGGGAAGAAAACAGACCTAACTCCTGCCCATCAGGAAAGCCAACTCCAGGCCTCTGCAGCCCTCTGGGATTGAACTCTTCCTTCTCTCACTCCACCCCACCGGCAGGTTTATGGTCCACACCACACACGTTCTTAGTGGATCATAAAGTCCTCCAGGCCTGCCTCATCTGACCCATCTGATGACACCCCCAAAGCAATTACCCAGCGCCACACAGAGGAGATGCTGAATCACTGCTTATTGATTGATTGAATCAGTGACCAGGGTACCTGCATTTGTCCCTGCTTGTTTTCCTTTGCAGAGTCTCCTCCTATCTATACGGAATCCATCCCTTACCCAGGCCTTTTCAAAGCTTTCCCTGGGTCCCTGGCAGGGGTTTCTTTTCCGGTCTTCATCATTTCCTAGGTGACCTGGGTTGTAGATTACAAAGCAAGGCCACAGGATGTGCGCTCTAGGCTGTTTTTGTTTTTTTTTAAAGAGTCTCCCATTTAGCCAGCTCCACTTTTTTTTTTTACTTCGTGCACCCCACCCCCCACCCCCAGCTCGGAGATGGCTTCCTCCTGCTCATTGTCTGCTTGTCTTCTTTAGGAGGCACTGGGAACCGAACCCAGGACCTCCCATGAGGGAAGCGAGTGCCCAACCACTTGAGCCACTTCCGCTTCCTCCAGACTGTTTTGTTTTTTTTAAAACCACCTCTTCCAGGCCTGCTGCATGTCCTCATCTTCCCTGAAAAGCTTTGGCTGGAACCGGATGCCAATAGGCAAAGTCCTTGTTGCCTGGCCCTTGACAGCATCCAAACCAGCAAACCAGGGGCTTTCCTGGGGCCAGGTGACCTCCTCTGGGAAGCAGGCCAGGGCCCAGCAAAGTGATCCCTCTTTAGCTGCTGTGACTGTGTGAGGTCTGGGCTGAAACCCAAAGAATGAGGACCTGGCTCTACGGCTGAGAATCTCAGGAGGTGCAGGCCTATAGGGACCTTAGAGATCTCCAAGCTCCATCTCCTCATTGTCCAGAGGGGGATACTAAGGCCTGTAGCGGCTCAGCAATTGGGATCAGATCACACAGCAATCTGGGGCAGAGATGTGCCAGGCCATGGCCCTGTTTCCCAGCCCTGGGCTATTTCTACCACCCAAAAGCTTCCAGGGTCTGGACTGGAAGATTTCAAACTCTGGCTTCCAGGCCTTTCCTTTTTGGGTCTTACTGTTTGGCTTTCCCGAGACAAAGAAGCCTATTTAATTTGTTTGCTTCCAATCTCATTTTAAGAGGGAGTGGAAAGATTACCTATAAGTTAAATACCATTATTGTCCCCATTTTACAGATGAGGAAATTGAGACTCAGAGCAATTAAGTATCTTGCCCAAGCTATCTCAACTATAGGATTCCAACTCAGGTTGACGGGCTTTATTACACTATGCTGCCTAAGACCACGCACCTAATGAATTACCCCTCAACCTCAGAAGCACTTGCTGCTCCTCGAAGTCCTAGAGCTGGGATAACTCACATCTGTCTCACCCCTGAGGTTGGGTAACATAGCAGTTGGCCAAAGTTAGAGTAGGATGTGGGCAAAGAGAAATCCCCATGGAGAGGTGGAGACTCCTAGGTTTGTACAGCGCAGTGTAGTGATCCAGTCACTTTCTCCCAAAGGTCACAGATGAAGGTTCTAGTAGCAGTTGAAAAGGGCAGGAACTTGACTTTCCCCGATCCCACTGTTTTCTGAGCCTCAGTTAATTTTTTAAAATTAATTAATTTACTTTTATCCATTTTTACACCCCCCGTTTTTCCCATTTTTGCTGTTTCTGTGTCCATTTGCTGGGCAACTCTGTGTCTGTTTCCTGCCCTCTCTTCTCATCCTTCTCCTCCTGTCTTCACTGGGATTCAATCCTTGGAAACTTCAATGTGGGAGAGAGGTGTCCCACTGCCTGCGCCACCTTAGTTCCTGGCTTTTCGGTGTGTCTCATCTTGGCTCTCCCTTGTGTCACTCTCCTGTTACGTCATCATCTTAATGAGTGGCTCATGGGGCCTGGCAGCTCACACGCACATGGGGCCTGGTGGCCCACGCACCTTCTATATTTTTCTTTTTTTTAATTTTTACCGGAAGGTCCCGGGGATCAAACCCAGGTCCCTCCATATGGGAGACAGACACCCAGCCCCCCGAGCCACATCCATCCCCCTGCTATATCTCTTAAGGTTGACCAAAGATACCCAAAGTTACAATCATTTCCTATACAGGATGGTCATATAATAAATCAGGCTTAGTTCATCACCAGCATTCCAAAGACTAGACCTAGGATTAAAACTAGGTCTGGGGACACATGCATGGTTTCTAACATAGCGAATGTTTAGCCTACCCTCATTATCACAAAATCGGGACAGCCAGAGAATATTTGTATAGCCTCAGTTAATTTTATTTGTAAAACTGGGGCCTCAAATTAGTTCTCTAAGATTCCCTCCTCATTTACAACCAAAACATCTTGAACAATGAGCTGAGCCTTTATGCAGAAGCATTGTTACCCACCATCCCTGTGTTGGAGAGGAAGAGGCAGTACAGGTGTTGTTTCAAGGTCTTAGATTAATGGAGAAAACACAGACTAGAAGAGCACATAAACCGGTCCTTGACTTCAAGTTCAAGTGGCCTTAGAAACCATCACAGAGTCAGCGAGGGGAACTGGAATTTCAGGAATGGCTCCTTCCCCATTCCATTCTCCAGTTCCCCTCCCATTCCAATCCTGTTCCACTTCCCCAATTTTCCAACCTTCAATGACCTCAAGAGGCCACTACCTGAGGGTGGCAGAGCCACATTTCCCCCAGGCCCTTCCATCTCTGTGGTAGGGCTCTGGGGGGTGGAGAGGAGTATGTGCATGTGGGGGTGGGGTGGGAGGATGGGGGCTCAGGTGCTGAACCCAGGACAGCGTTTGTTTCTGGCATCCTGTTCCCATACAATGCTCAAAAGGTATCTGCTCTAAAGGTTATCCCAGGCAGATGGTGCTGGCCACACGGGATGCGAGGTGGTAGGGAGAAGGAGCCAGACCCTGACAGGCTTGCATCATCCTTTCACTTAATCCTTATGGTAGCTCTACCATTTCACAGAACAGGAAACTGAGGTCTGAAAATAACTTGCCCAGGGCACTACAACTTGTAGGTGGCAGGTGCAGGACACAAAAACAAACCTGACTCCACACCTACCTCCTGACCACTAAGCTATTCAGCTCTAACATTCGGCGACTCACATCGGCCCGTTTGTCCTTCTCCCCACCTCCAAATGGAGGTTTCAACTCAGCCCTATAGAGAGCCTCGGACTGCTTCTTAGTGAGGTCAGGGGCTCTCTCTGAAGCAAACCACCCCATCCACCACTACTTTGGCACGCCAGGTTCCCCATCTTCTCTTCTCTAAATAGGTACCTGGGGCGTGCCCAGCTACATGAAACCCTTTGCTCAGAAGAGATCCCTCCAGCCTTCTCTCCCCTACCATGAGCCATCCCATGTTTTTACCCCCTCCTTCCTTCCTTCCTTCCTTCCTTCCTTCCTTCCTTCCTTCCTTCCTTCCTTCCTTCCTTCCTTCCTTCCGTCTTTCCTTCCTTCCTTCCTTCCTCCCTCCCTCCCTCCCTCCCTTCCTTCCTTCCCCAGACAGAGATTACTTCAGCAGTCCAGAGGCCTGGGGGCTCCGATACCCCTGCCCAGTAGCATCTGGGGCCTCATTGCCCTTGCTGGGGGCGCCCAGTGTGCCCACCCACCTCATGTCCACCTCGGAATGTTTGCCGCTTGGCAGGACCGAGTGACCCAGTTTCCCCAGCCGGGAAGCTCAGCTAGCAGGTGGCAAAGGATTTGGCATCTGTGTGTCTCTCCTGCCCTCTGCCGGGGCAGGAGGCTCACCAGTGCAGGCAATTCCCATACAGGGTCTGCAGCAGGGAATTGACATGCAGACCGGTAAATGTTTGATGAATTAACTGAATGAATTAGCTTATTGTGTACAGGTCCAGGCTCTGGGGTCTAATGAGACAGAGAGACTGGGACTGAATTCAGCCCAGCTGACTTGTGCTCCCACCCACCTCCCCCTTTGCAGTTCTTTGCCCCCTTCCTTCCCGCCCCTCAACTCCTCTCCCCTCCTTCATGGGTGTTCCATTCATTAGAATGACTTAGAATCTCCCAGGTCCAGGTCAGCTAGTTTCATCACCACCTTCTTCATTACAGTCTCTTCTACTACATCACCACTGAGCAGTCAAGTTTCTGCTTGAATACTTCCAGTGACAGGGCACTCACTATATATATCGAGTGGCCTTTTCCACTTTCGGAGAGCACAATCAAAGGAAATTTTTCCTTCCTTCTTGACACCAAATTCTCTCATTGTCACTTCTACTTAGAGACCCTAGTTCTTGCCTGGTGGGTGAGTCATTGAGAAGTCTGACCTGTTCTCCCTGTGACAGCCTTTCAGCTCCTTAAAGACATCAGTCACATGGCGGAGACTTCTCCCCCTCTGGAATGTGCTGGGTTCTCCAATTCCTGAGAGATTTATCTTAGTAGTGGGGTCTTCAAGACCAAAAAGCCTTGGGGACTCAGACAATGAACCTCCAGTGGTGAAATTCTAAAAGGTGGAGGTATTTTTAGCCTGAAGACCTCCAGAAAGGCAACTATCCACCAACTCCTAGGAGAAGCCCCAAATAACAATATTCTTATTTTCTTTAATTGCTATTTGCACAGTGTTTTAGATTTAGAATCTACAAAGCACTTTCACAGGTACTAACTCAGTTGAGATATTTTCATATCCATTTTAGGAATGAGAAAACTGAGGCCTCAGAGAGGAAAAATGCTTTACCCATGACCACACAGTAAACGAGATAGGTGGCACTCAGAAATGATCTTCTGATTCTAAATCTACATGCTTTCTACAACAGCACTGCTGCAGAGGCCCCCTAAGAATTTTAAAAAAAGAATTTAAAAGGCAGGGGAAAAGTACCAAGCACATACTATGCCAGACACCGTCCTAAGTCCTTAATTTGTACAGTTATCTCTTCCACATTGTGACTTTCCATCACGGTTTCAATATATCGTGGATCAGCATAAGAAATTAAATGGGAATTTTGGGGAAGTTTTGAGGAAGCTGCAGATGACAGGTGAAGTCCAGCAGATGACACAGAAAAAGTTTAGAAACTCGGAAATGCATAAAATGTATGCCTAGTATTGTATATCAACATATTTCATATTTTAATGCCATAAATATATACAAATTTTACAATAAAGTACTGTAAACACCCCATACAAAAAAAGGAAAAAAATCAGACTTCTTCTCTGGTATGAAGGGAGGGCCAAAACATTTTACGTGGATTTTCCATGTCGCAGGGGGACCATATTAGCTTAATGTTCAAAACACCCATATAGGGTATGTACTATTCTTATTTCCATTTTACTTTCCAGGGTCAGTAAGTAAAAAATCCAGCACGCTAACCCATGCAGCTCCAGGGCCAGGACACCTAACCACACTACCCTTGCCTTCCCATGCTTGCCTGAGTTTTGCACACATTTTTGTTTCTCTCCTTGGCTCTCATTTACCTGACCTCATTTACCTGATATGATGGTGAAAGTTAAAGGAGAGTACCCCAGGGGTAGAACACTAGAAAACAGAATATAACTAAAGAATCAGACCTTCTTTAAGGTAGTATGGTGTGGTGGTCAAGAACTCAGACTGGTTCAAATCCTGGCTCTGTGACTTTCCAGCTGAGAGACCTTGGGCAAGTTACTCAGCCTCTCTTTGCCTGAGTTTCATCATCTGTAAAATGGGGGAACACCAGCATCTACCTCATTGGATTTTTGTGTGTTAAATGAGTAAATGTTTTTGTAAAATGCTTGGTGCAGTCAATTTTTATTCTTAAATCTGAAACCGTGGCCTTTTTTTTTTTTTTTTTTTT
>JAQZBX010060584.1:0-17291 GCA_029593785.1 Cabassous unicinctus | reverse complement strand
GAGACATTTTTTTCTCCATTCAGTTTTGCCAGTGTGTGCTGCATATATCTTGGGGCACTCAGGTTAGGGACAAAAATATTTAGTATAGTTATTTCTTCTTGGTAAATTGTCCCTTTATTAATATATAATGGCATTTTTCATCCGTTTTAACAATTTTGCATTCAAAATCTATTGTCTGATATTAGTATCACTACTCCAGATCCTTTTTGTTACTATCTGCATGGAATAACTTTTTCTAACATTTCACTTTATTTTTTTTCACAGTTTGGCTCCATTCAAGTTTTATTGGGTTCCAATAAAGGTTTTCAGAAAATTCATGTGAAAAATATGCCATTCCCATATACTACCACGCACATTTTTAACACTTGGCATTAGTGTAATACTTTTGTTACAATTGATGAAAGAAAATTATAATAGTTCTATGAACTATTAGTCAATGGATTTTACATTATGGTGTATTTTTTTTCCCATATACCAACCTATTAGTAACACCTTGCATTAGTGTTGTACATTTGTTATAATTTTTGAAAGAACATTTTTTGTACAGTCCAATGGCTTTAGTTAAATGGGTTTTTTTTGACAAATTAATTTTATTGATACATATTAATACAGCATACAATTCATCCAAAATGTACTATCAATGGTATATGGTATAATCACATAGTTGTGCATTCATCACTTCAATCATTATTAAAGCATTTTTAGTATTTCAATAATAATAATAATAATAAACCAGACAAACAAATAAGAAAATTCTTCACCTCTCAATCTCTTTTTCCCCTAAAGAAAACATTTTTATACTTGAATTGACTATAGTCCATCATTTACAATAGGATTCGCTGTGTTGTAGTCTTAGGTTTTATCTTCTAATTTTTATTCTAGTAACATATATACAACCTAAAATTCCCCCTTTTAAACACATTCACATATATAATTCAGTAATGGTAATTATATCCACAATGTTGTGCTACCATCACCAACATCCATTTCCAAACTTTACAATCCACCCAAATGGAATTTCTATACAAATCATCATCTACTCTCTATTCATTATTCCCAACCCAGTCCCCAGTAACCTATATTCTATTTTCTGACTCTGACTTTTCTTATTCAAATTATTTCCTATCAGTGGGATCATACAATATTTGCCCTTTTGTATCTGGCTTATTTTTCTCAATTAAATGTCTTCAAGGTTCATCCATGTTGTCCCATGAATCAGTACTTCATTCCTTTTTAACCCTGAATAGTATTCCATTGCCTGTATATACCACATTTTATTTATCCATTTATTGGTTGATGGATACCCAGGGTTGCTTCCATCTTTTGCCAATTGTAAATGATTCTGCTATGAACATCAGTGTGCAAATATCTGTTTGAGTCCCTGCTTTCAGTTCTATTGAGTATATACCTAGTAGAGGGATTGCCAGGTCATATGGTAATTCTATACTTAGCTTTATGAGGAACTGCAAAACTCTTCCACAGTGACTGCACCATTTTACATTCACAGAGCAACGAATGAGTGTCTCTATTTTTCCACATCCTACAAACTTATGATGTTGAGCATATTTTCAAGTGCTTTTAGCCATTTGTATGTCCACTTTGGAGAAATGTCAAGTATCTTGCCCATTCTTAAATTGCTTTGTATTTTTATTGTTCAGTTGTAGAATTTCCTTTTATTCTGGATATTAAACCCTTAGTGGATATGTAGTTTCTAAATATTTTCTCCAATTAAGTAGGTTTTCTGTTCACATTCATGTTAAAGTCCTTTGAGGCACAAAAGTTTTTAATTTTGATGAGGGCCATTTATCTAATTTTTCTTTTGTTGTGTATGCTTGTATTCCCTAACACAAGATCCTGAAGGTTTTTCCTTACATTTTCTCTGAAATCACTTCTAAGCATTTTTCACCCCAAGCACTTAAAATGGGGGAAAGATAGATGTGGTACTAAAGTCTTGATGTAGATATTTCAAAATGCACAATTTCAGATGGGTGTTGTTTGTAAAGAATGGGATCTGAACAAGCACCAGTCTTAGTTGAATTGTTATAATGTGAAAAATTGTTTTGATTAAGTAGGGTCTTGAGGAATCAACTGGAAAGTCTCAGATGTTACAGTGCTTCCTTCTCCCTACACTCCAATACTTGGATCTCTTCAACCAATTGAAATAAAAATAACAAATTGTAAAAGAAATTTTTTATTCAGACTTCTTTTCAAGTTAGTGACAAACAGATATGATTCTAGGACAATTGATTATTCAAGAAAAATAAATTCCAGGTAGAGTGAAATATACCAAAATAAATTCCAGGTAGAATGAAACAAAATGTAAACAGAATACAGGGAAGTAAATGTGGCTCAAGCAGTTGGGTGCATGCCTGCCACATGGGAGGTCCCAGGTTTGGTTCCCAATGCCTCCTAAAGAAGACAAGCAAGACAGTGAGCTGACACAACTTAAAAATACACATTCTATACAAATGCACATGGCAAACTGACCCTACTTGACTTTCCATACTGGCAGTCTCAACAATTCTGAAGGGTGGCAACCATTTAGCGTATGTTCTCTGGCAGCAGTGGAATTAAACTAAATGGAGCAAAGAAAGAGAAATACCCAAATGTTTAACCCTGTTTGTAGTGAGCTGAGTAGTGGACCCCAAAGGATTTGTCCACCTGGAATTTCAGAATGCAACCTCATCTGGAACGAGGGTCTCTGCTGATGTAATTAAGGTAAGGGTCTCGAGAGGAGATCTTCTGTATTGGGGGCCCTCAATCCAATCCTGATGTCCCTGTGAGAGACAGAAGAGATGGTACAGTGGGACAGGAGGAGGTGGGGACCGAGGCAGAGAGCCGAGCAATGCAGCTACAGGCAAGAAACACAGGGATTGCCAGCGTGCCCCAGACTTGGGCTTCAGGTGAGTGGGCCCGGGCACACCTTCCTGTGGGCCTCTGGCCTCCCAAACAATGAGAAATGAATTTACATCTGAAGACACCCAGTCTACTTTGTTAATGGCAGCCCATGTGTGCTGGGTCTCCCCAGGACCACCCCTAGTTCGATGATTTGCTGGGACTCAAATGACTTAGCATGTAGTCACACTCACGGCTATGAATTATCACAGCACGAGGATGCACAATCAGCAAAGGAAAAATGCACAAGGGGTGAAGGATGGAGGAAACCAGATGAAGCTTTCAAGGTTCACTCCCCGTGGAGGCACACAGGATGCGCCCAATTCCCAGGTGGTGAGTTGTGAGCGCACCAGTGAGGCGTCATTGACCATGGACCCCCCTAGTCCAGGCACCCAGGGTCTGTGCTGGAGGCTGCTCATGTGGGTACCCTCTGCCTGGCACAGACTCCCAAAAGGGAAGCTGCACAAACAGTTGAGGCACAAGGAGCCCCTGTACTCTGTACCGCTGAGGGTGATGGGAGGTCCCCCAGAATCTTGGTTCCCAGGTGCCAGCTGAGCGGTTTTCTAAGGATGACAGTCATGCCTGCTATATTAACACTTTTCTGTACATCATGAGTCAAAGCTATCACAATGGGATTTAGAAAACATATTTAATGACATGATGATGAAAATAAGAAAAATCAACACCTGTGATGCCACCAAATCCTTGCTTAGACAGAAATGTGTATCTGTAAATGAATGTGCTCGAAAAAAGAAGGGCTGGAAAATCAATGGTCTAAGTACTTATGTAAGGAAGTTAGAGAAAGAACAGCAAATTAAACTCAACATAATAAAACAGAAAAAAATATACAACACAGAAGATGAACAAAGCCAAGAAAATATTTCTTTGAAAGTTTAATAAAAATGCAACTCTTCTTGGATGATTGATGAAGAAAAAAGAAAGATTACAGGAATTGCTAGACATCCAGAATGAAAAAGTAAACATAGATTTTCTTAGACATTTAAAAGAGTAAAAAAATACATTATAACCAATTGTATGCTAATGAATAATGAAGTGAACTACGGATGGTAGTGAGTAATAGCATATTAATATTCTTTCACCAATTGTAAAACAGAAAACAAACAAGCAGGCAGCAGTGTGCTAGGTGAAAGAAACCAGACACAAATTAGTACATATTGTTTGATTCTATTTATATAAAATATAAATACAAATAAATTTATAGAGATGGAATTAGATTAGCAGTTTTGTATGGCAGGGGAAGGATAGAAGGAATGAGAGGTGACTCATTTTGGAGTAATGAATATTCTCTAAAATTCATTTTGGTGATGAATGCACAGCTCTGTGATTATGCAGAAAGCCATTGATTGTACACTTTGAATGGATAGCATGGTATGTAAATATATCTCAATAAAATTGAATTTGAAAATTTAAATGAAATGGAGAAACTCCTTCAAAAATTACAATTTAACACTAACACAAAAATATAAAACTTTAATAGTTACATAATAAAAGTGAGTGTGTATTTAAAAATAATTCAACAAGTCAAACTCCAGGCTCAAATGTCATTAGCATTGAATTCTACAGACTTTTCAGTTAGAAATAATACTGACTATAAGTGAATTCTTCTAAAGAATAGAGAAAGAGGGAATATTTCCCAACTCTGTATCACAATATAGCCTTGATACCAAAACTTGACAGATTCATTATAAGAAAGAAAAATCACACTTGTGAAAATCCTAAATAAAGAAGTAGCAAGTCAAATTCAACAATATGCAAAAAGGGTAATATATTATAAAACATTGGATTTATTCCCAGAAAGCAATTTTGGCTTAACATTCAAAAACCACTTGACAAAATTCCACACATTTATGAAGGTGGAAACCATATGATCATTGCATTATATGTGAAGAAACATTGACAAGATTTCAAGCTCCTTTCATTATGCATGTTTATATAAGCCGTGTAACCTCTGTTAGCTAAACAGGGTATGGGGGGACTGTAGAAAATATTGTCTTGTGAAATTATCTGCAACAAAATAACTTTAGTGACCGGTCAAGCCTGTCCTTAAGGACAGACAGTTGGTGAGTTGGGTGACGGAGGATTCCTCCTGTTCTCTCTGTAGCCAAGGGTTGTGATGTTTGCAGGGTTCCTTGGGAGAAGAAATTTCCTCCAGGAAGCTATACCTGTGTGCGTTTGTGTTATTTGAATAAAGTCATTAACATTTGGGTGCGCATTAGTTTATCTACCTCAGTAGGCAAGCCCTTAGAGGTAGGAAAAAGGGCCAGGGGTAGGCGGAAGCAGAGTGGAGGCCAGTCAACCAGGCCCAGACTGCAGGCCTTGCAGATTTGTTTGGGGAAGTCGGACTGGCTGGGTGCCAGGATGGGCTCCCTGGGCAGAAGTGGACCGAGATATTTTAATTAGGGAGGGGAGAGGAGGGAGTGGGATAAGTAAACTTAGACTCTATCCCTGGAAGAAACCTTGGAGAACGTTTTCTCCAACTGTGGGAAGCCAAAATGCTTTGGGTTGCCCTGGCCTCCCTCCGGCCACAGGCTGGTCTTGGCAGAAGTGAAAAAAGAGCCCCAGGATTTCACCTTCCAGCAGCTGTCTTCCCGTGACATTAAAACACCACTGTTTTCAATATTCATATTTTTACAGTAATTTGACAGCTGACCAGTTAAGAATCTAATCCCTACTTTAAAAGTAAACTGAAACACTTGAAATTGTTTGTTTTTTGGTTACTTTTCTTAACAAATGCCAAATACAGAAGTTTGTGGAGACAGCTACATGAAGAGTCAGTTGAGTGAGCCTATGTGTCTGTCTTCCCTCTTAGACTCCGGGTTCCTTGAAGAATTACATTCTGATTTACTTTGATGTCTATTTCACAGTGCTGAATGCAATTAGCAGCTCTGTAATAAATGTCTATTAAATGATGAAAGTGCTAGCATCAATAATCAGATTTTTCAGTTTCTATCCCAAACCAATCACAGAAGGGTTAAAAACTAGGCAAAGAGTAATGTGACATTAGGTAGAGGGCCTCTCCCACTGCGGGAGACCCTTCGCCGTCACAAAGTAACCCATGCGCCCTGCACTTTGGCACTTTCTCTGCCGCTGGTGGAACCGTGTGTCGGGTTCTGGCCGAAGCGTCCGTGAGGCAGTGACTCCAGAGCGGAAACATCTCCTGTCCTCCAGCCCTGACTGCTGTGCACACAACTGCAGAGAAGAGAGAAGAGCACAGAATGGGGTAATTACAAACACTGATTAAAACAAAAATTACAAGCAAGTCTTGCAAGGTTTGCAATCTGTGTAGAAGCAAAGCATACAACAAGGGGGGCCGAAGCTGGGAGCGAGGTCAGTGGAGCTGAGGTGTTGGAGAACTCTGCACTGTCTCCGGAGTACAAGTATCAACGTAAGGCAGACTGTGGGCAGGTAGGAAGGTATGTTTCGACCTCTCGAGTAACCACTAACAGAAAAATAAAGGATGTGTACCTGAAGGATGAAAGCGAATATGCAATGGAAAAATAAAAATGTACCAAAAGAAGGTGGGAAAGGAGGACCAAGGTACAGAAAACAAGTAGTAACACTGTAGGTCTAAATCCAAATATTACAGTAATTAAAGTAGATGTAAATGGATTAACACCCCAAGGCTGGGGCACTCAGAGGTCTCTGGGAAGCAGCTCTTCCCCACCAGTGAGGCTGGGGTAGCGTGGGGCCAGCTCTGCTCGTCGGTACCTGCTCAAGGATGCTCAGCCCTGCCTGTGTATCCACCGTGCCGATAAAGGAAATGAAGAACGGGCCTCTGGCCTTTGGATTTGCATGTACCCTTCTCAGACCTTCTAAGAGGAAATGGCTGTTCTGAATTTTTTGTTTATCATTCCCTAGCTTTATGCTGCAGACTTAACAAATAAGCATCTATGGCTAAAATGATATAGTAGTTAGCTTTTGCGTTTTTAAGCTTTATATAAATGGAATCATATTGTATATATTCCTGTGTGGTTTGAATTTTGCTTACTGTGGTGCTTCTAATAATTATGTCTGTTTTTACAAGTAGGAGTACTAGAGGCATTTTTTTCAGGTTGGAGGAAAATGATCCCAGAGGGACGCACAAAACTGTAGGAAGGAAGTAATGAGCAAACGTGCGGGGTGTCAAAATGCATTCACTTGCCCTGATATATAGTAACCCAACCTATGGCTGACACTGGTGCGTGTTCGGGTGTTTCTCTGAGGCCTGTGTCCAGGAGTGGAATTGCTGCTTTGATTTCACTGCACCAAGTCAACTTTACCAGCTACAGCGTTCCCTGTGGTGACGACACACTGCCAGCAGCACGCAAGGGGTCCCGGTTGTTCCGCAGCCTTGAGAGCCGTACATTCCGCCAGTCTGGTAGGAAGAAGACGATTAAGGCAGTAATTTGCATTTCCCTGCTTATTAACAGACCAGACATCTTTTCATGTGTTTATTTCTATGCTGGAGGCTTCCTCCATGAAATGCTTCTTCACAACTTTGTCCATTTTTTCACGTCGTTTTCTTTACTATTTTGTAATTATTCTTAGATACTTTATTTTTAAATGCTATTTAAATTCTATCTTTTAAATTAAATTATATTCTCTACCTGTTTTTGCTCAAGCATTGAAATGTAGTAGATCTTTTAGAAATTTATGTTGAATCCAGCAAACTTGCTAAACTCTATTTCTAGTATTTTATGAGTTTTTCATAACTGTTATTTAATTTTCTCATCTTATTGTGCTTGCTGTAATCTTCCGCACAATGAGTATTAGTGAGAGACACCTTGTCTTATTGCTGATCTTAAAGGAAATGCTTTCCCACATTTCAAAAGGAAGTAGGGTGTTTGCTAGAGGTTTTCTCTACCCTTTTATTATGTTCAGAAAATTTCTTTTTGCTCTTAGTTTGCTAAGAGTTTTTATTGGGAATGGATAGTGAATTTCATTGAAAAAAATTGTATTGATTGGTGTGATGATGTTTTCGCTACTATAATCTCTCATTATTGTTAATTATATTCATCAATTTCCTAGTATGCCTCCCTTGACATTCTGGGGTCAAATTGATTTTTGAAAAATAAATCACTTGATTTAGTACACTATAAATTAGTGTTTCCGTCTCAAAATTTTGGGTGTTTGTGGTCAGAATTTGGGAGGAGGAGAACTAAACTATAAAAATGAAAATATGTGGTACCTTTCACTACTGTAACATAGCTCCCAGGCAGGCTGCTGCCCCAGTGTGACCCTGGCACCCCAAGGCAACCAGGCTGCCTGTCCTCTCCTTCCTTGCCGTGAATGCCCCGCCACCCTGAGCCAGCCCCACCTAGCCAGGCCTGCTTGCTCCCACGGTGAGCTTCATGCACTGTCTGTTTTCCTTTATCAGACTTGTGGTCATTTTAGCTATTTAACTTTTGGGCGATGATGTGTGTACAGTCTGTCTCCCTTGCTGGACAATGAGCTCCGTGAATGAAGAGGCCCTTCAAGATCCAGTTTCTGCTGCACTTTGTATTCATGGAACAGCATCTTGCATCTGATGTGTTCTCAAACAATCCATGTCAAATGAGCACTGATGGATAGGGGTCCAGGTATACTTCCTAACAACTAGAGAGTTCCCCTCAACATTAATCTATCATCTGTGTATGTATGTGTGTATGTACCTACCTACCTACCTATCATTTATTAACCTATGTATCTGTATCAGTGTATCTATCTATCATGTATCATCTATACATCTATCAATCTATACATCTATGTAGTCTATATCTATCAATCTATCTAATTTATCTATCTATATCTATCTACTGATCTAACATCTATCTATCTATCTATCATCTATTTATTATCTATCTATTATCTATCTATCTATCTACCATCTATCTATCTATCTTTTATCGATCTATCTATCTACCTTTCTATCCTCTATCTATCATCTATCTATCTGTATATCTCTCTCACACACCCCCTATAAGGGGAGCTCTTATCCATGTCCTCAGGAGTCTACACTGACCCTGTCACTTAGGAAATCCATTTGGCAACATCAGCACAAGTTGGAAATATGCACACCCGCTGACCCAGCAAGTGTTCAAAAGATTGGTTTAGAGATATTCATCAAAATACACGGGCTGGAATGTCCATAGCAGCACAACTAATAATGGTCCAAACCCTGGCCATCCACATGCCTGTGATAATAGGTGGATAACTGCATTTTGACAGATTCATACCATGGAGTACTGCTCCGCCACAGAAATGGGAACACTACGATTACAAACCACAAGTAAGTTCACCCCAAGAGAGTTCTGGCTTTTGTCCTGGCTCCTGGGGTAGCCCCTAAACCCGTGGAATTTCTCAGGAGAGGAGAATGTCTGTGTTTCACAATGGCCCTGCCAGCACACCTGCAGAACATGCTCGTGAGATGACTCAGGTGGGACTGGCCATACCTGCTGCCTTAGGGTGGGGTCTGGCCACATCAGAAAGGCCACCTTGTGATTAGAAGGCTGGGATCTCTGTCAGCCTGAACTCCAGAAAGGAGAGAGAGCTGGAGGTTGAGTTCAATCACATGGCCATGGGTCCATCAGTCCTGCCTACATGGTAAGGCCTCAAGAAGAACTCAGGATCCACAGAAGCTTTGCATCTGGGGCCCTCCCAGGGCTCCCCTATGCATCTCTTCTTGACTGGTTCTGCTTTGTGTCCATTTGCGGTAATAAACATGTAATTGTAAGTACAGTGCTTTCTTGAGTTTTGTGAGTTGTTCTAGTGTATTATTGAAACTGAAGTTGTCCACAAGGAACTGAAATTTCCTTGATCAGAATTGATCAAGCTGATCAGAATTGAGGGTGGCTCTGGGGATTCCCAAACTTGTGGCTGCTTTCTGAAGTGAGGCCAGTCTTAGGGGGCTGTGCCATCAGACTTGCAGTTGGCCCCAACTCCATTGCAGCAAATATATTGTTCAATGTCATAAACGTGAAGGTAAGTGGAAGAAGCCAGATACAAAAGTTTGCATACTGGATGATCTGTAACTCAGGGGAAGCCAATGTCTCCTGCAGTCAGGATGTGGGTTTCCTTGGGCAGGAGTGGTATAGCATCTGGAAGTGAATGTGTGGGCAGATTTAGGGTGTCAGGGGGTGATGATGCTCTGTGGTTGGTGGCTATATGGATTTGGTCAATTTGCAGAAATTCATTGAGGTGCACAGTGTGATGTGTTCAGTTTTATCTATGTAGACTATATTCCAATTAAAAGTTTTAAAAAGAGTAACAGTATAGACCATGAAGCAGAAGACATCTATTTTAGTCCAATTTTTGCCCCTCAAGAGTTGATGATCTTGTCCAAATAATTTAACCCTTCTAGGTATTGCTTTATTTATCTGTAAAATAGGGAAAATAATATCTGTGCTATGTGGTGACAATGAGTAATCAAGGCCCATTTGTCCCCTACAATGACCCTGGAGAAATAAATTATAAACCAACATGCAGTGGACCATGGAAAAATCCATGAGCCCAAATGGAGGGGCTGGGATCAACAGGAATTTGGCTGGAGGTACAGGTGTGTCTAGAAAATACTGTGTCCAGGAGACCACGAGTTTGGTCATCTATGAAAGCACAGAGCTGGAGAGTCATAGGACCAAATCCTGGTGGCAACCAGGGGGTCGTCTTGGAGATGGACAGAGCCGATGCAACTCAGCTGGTGGCCAAAGAAGTGACAGTGCTCTAACTTGACAGTAGTATGCCTAAATGAAAGACTATTAAATTGACAGTATAGGTTTAGATTTCAGAATCTTGTGATGTATGGTGACAAGAATAAGCATCTCCAAACAAATACATGCTTCCACTCACTATTTAGCAAACCTGTATGGACACCTACCTAAAGGAGACATAGATAAATAGCATAAGCCCTGCCCTCCAGAAGGCAATAATCCTGAAGAGGGGCATACGTCATCTTAGCAATATATGGGGTTTCCTTGGTTTCCTGTGTCTTCTATTAAAAAGTACAACACACCTGGTGACTTAAACCATCCCTCACAGACTGGAGCCCACACCTCCAAAACCAAGGTGTCAGCAGGGCCACGCTCCCTCTGAAACCTGGAGGGGAGGGGCTTTCCTGCCTCTTCCAGCTCGTGGTGGTTTTCCGGCAATCCTTGGCACTTGGCTTGCAGGTGCGGCCCTCCTTACTTGGTCTCCACATGCCCAACTCTCCTGCGTGTCTCTACCTTGGTGTCTTCTCCCTTTCCATTAGGGCACTGGCAGTGTTGAGGTTTAGACTCTGATCCACTATGTCCCCATGTTGACTTTCCTAGCTCCATCTGCTTTGACCCTGTTTTCTAATATGGTCACATTCGGAGGTCCTGGGAGTCCAGGCTTCAACATATCCTTTTAGGGACAAAATTGACCCACATCAGGTGTTTCGTGTTTGGATAGAGGCAAACACAGCAGCCTGTAGGACCTTTTAGAAAAGGCATTTAACCTGGTTTTATGGATTCAGAGAACGCTTCCAGAGGGACAACGTTGAGAAAATGGTGGTTTTAGTATCTGAATATCTGACCTTTCAAGACTGAGAGGTAGGGCTTTTAACTAGGACAAATGACTATATTAGAAGTCATTTTTGTGAGAGATTTTTGGCTGGAGTCACATGGCCTGTCTTGGTTTTGATAGCACAATTGCCTGGTGGACTGTGGTGTGGGAGGGGTGAAGCCTGAGACAGGGAGACAGGCAAGGCGAGAGCTGGGGTCCCCAATGCTTTTTGGATGGCCGAGTCTGCTACTCCATGGTTCTCATCCATGGAGTTATTGTGAGGATGAATGAAATATGCACCAAGCACCTATACTTCCTAGATGTTGGTTCACTTATTAGTCATTCCTATTATTTTCTCAGATAAGTTATGTTTGTCACTAAGACTTAAATATTCAAAATATGTTTATTCCAAATGATAAAATTATTCCACTCAGCAAGAATTTTCTGAGTGCAACAGGGTGCCTGACCCTTCTGGCCAGTGGGACACAGAAATGAAAAAGCCTGTGCCCCAAAGAGTGCAAATCCAGGTATGGATGTGCTCTCACCACCTCCTGTTCACCCCATTGGTGGGGCAGGTGTCCCCCATCCTAAATGGTGTGTAATGGCTGAGCACATAACATCCCTGGCCCTGGACAGATGTGATGGGCAGGACTTATGAGTCACATGACTCCCAGCCCCTAGGAAAAGGACAGGCATGCTACCTGGGCCACCTGGGTACCGCCTTATTCGAGAGGGAGGAAGTGGCTGCTTGTTTGAATAATTCTGTGGCTGGCAGGGAAGTGAAGCCCTTTAAGTCAGGACAGGATGACTGCAGCTGATGGTTTAGCCAGGTGGAAAGCCTTTCCCACTGGGTGTGAGGACATCTCTGGGGATAGCAGGGAAGCACACAGCTAGGACTTCAAGGCGCTATGAGGCTCAAAGATGTCAAGGAAGCACCTTGATATTGCACCTTAATTTCCTGCCTTACAATTCAATATGGAAGACGTGAACAGAATGGTATGATGTGTGGTGTGCCAGGGGCTGCTTAGGAGGCTTTCGCACCCCCCACATCACAATCTCCATCAGCACCCCTCAATCTAAGTCAGCTCATGAGCTTGCTAAGCAGCTCCAAGTTTAAGGCAATGATCCTGCTCCCAAATACCCTCTTCTGAAGGTTACCTCCCCAACCGCCCCTTGCTAGAGGATGATGAGTGCAGGGATACATTTACACAAGGGGCCAGAGTCTGGGAAGGCATCCCAGGGAGATGTCCTCCAAACTCGGCTTTGAAGGACCAAGGAAGGAGGTGCCCTTGCTCGAGGACAGCATCATCACCTGGAGAGAGAGAGAAATCAGACACTGAGGTTGCTGCCTGCTGAAGCGCTTAGAATCCATCTCACCCAGGAAGGAACTCTTAGGAGTTTTAATTAACTTAAGCCGAAGGAAGAACATTTTGGTGACAGTGTGGAGATTGTCCTGGAGGAGAGTCTGTCCTAGAGTGAGGAAGACCAATCAAGGTAAGTGGCAAGAGCCACATCTAATTTTTTTTTATTAAGTGCTTTTATTCTCAGATTCTCACTCACTGTACATGCTTTGCAGCATTTATAGCATGTGGTGTGGACTTTCTGCCTGGCCAGATTCCCTTATTATAGCAGTGATTATGGTGTTGTTGGCACCTCAGTAACAATAGTAACTTGGGGGGGGGCTCATCTTAATGGTATTTTGAAGAAATCTTAAAACTTTTCCAATCATTGTCAATTCTGTAACTGTGATGTTTTAGTTCTTCTTGCTTTGACTGTTTTGTAAACAGTGTGGTTATTTCATGACAGGAAAAAGATCTTGTACTTTTTATTATGTACCATAAAACAGCTACTCATTTAATAAGATAATGCAAGAGCCTGAGATAGTCTTGGATGCTTCAGTAGCTAATGAATGTGACAGGATTTTTTCCAAATCAACAATTCTGAGCAGAAGACAAACAGCAGTGTTTAAACAATGAAGAACTCTGAATAAGGAATTAATAGGGCAGGGAATTACTGCTTTTAAGTTGAAAGTATCTCATAACCACCCCTACAATCAAACAATTCTATTCAAAATGATTTTCCTGACTGAAGGAAGTGAGACATTCTTGCATATAACTAGTGGCCTTAGTTTTCCTGAGCTGCGATCATGAGATGGTTTTGGCTTAAGCACGAGAATGTGTTGTCTCCCAATTTTGATGTTAGGCTTCTGGCTTTCTCCCAGGGTCACTAGCTCTGGCTTCTGGCAATCTTTGGGTTCCTTGGCTTTCCTGTCACATGGTGAGGGCCTCTCTTTCTCTTCCAGGATCTGTTGACCTTTGGCTTCCAGCTCCTTCCCACGGCTTTCTCTTTCTATGCCTGAATTCTTCTGCTTATAGGAATACAGTAATCCAGATTAAGGTTACATTCAGCAGGGCCACACCCTAATTAAAATAACCTTGTGAAGAGAACCTATTTGCAATGGGTTCACTCCCATGGGAATACAGATCCAGATTAAGAGAGTGCCTAGATTGGGAACATGAGTCAATCTAGCACACTAGCCTAACCAAATTTAACTATACAACACACACACACATACACACACACAGGTTCAACCAGAAACCAATTCCAGAGAAAGAATATATAGTGTTTTCCTGGAATTATTGACCACAGTGAAATCTACCAGAAGTAATTTCTCGTATTGAATTTTCATCTTTCAAACCTTGACCCTAGACACAAAGCAATATTTCCTCCTTATGCAACTTTACTTCTTTCAGAATCTTGGAATGATGTAAACAACTTCCCCAGCAGTGTAGTTTTTACAGAGCCTGAACATTAAACATTACTTCACTTACTGCTCTTAGTTAATGTGTGTGCCTTGGAGCCATTTGTTCCCTAATTGCACATGATTATAGTTCTTTCACACATTCTAAGAACTCAAAAGATACATTGAAGAGAGAGCAGTGGTCTAAACCTGACTGCATGCAAATACTTAATATTAAATTCCCATATTAGCTAGGTATGAGTCCATCAACAACCCTCCTTTCCCACATGAAAGTGGTGACTTCAGCCACATTAAATAATTTTACATTTTTCCCTGGTCTGGGCTGCCCTGCATTGCTAGTACTTTTTCTGTTTTCACCCTGCAGTCTTGTGGGAAAAGGAACCACATCTCTCACTTTTAAAAAGAATGTTTCAAGGATTTAGCAAAGATTGCTGTCCTTGGGTCAGAAAGGGCCACCTAGTGAGCAAGTAGGCCCTCCCACCTCAGAAAGTGCAACCTAGGGAGCAGGTAGGCTCTTCCACCAGGCTCATGGGTCCTTCCTGCCCCCTTGAAGCTCTAGAACCCTGTGGACAGTAACCCCTCCCCACACATCTCCCTGGTACCTCCTAAAAACAAATAAACAGACAAATGAAAAAACCAGCTCTCAATGGGGAGCAGATGTAGCTCAGTGGTTGAGCGCTTGCTTCCCATGTACAAGGCCTTGGGTTCAATTCCCAGTACCTCCTTAAAAAATAAAAAAATAAAAAATAAATTTAAAAAATGGGGAAATGATGGCAGAGTAAGAAGCTCCAGGAATTGGTCCTTCCACCAAAACAACTATAGAATTGGCAGAGACTGTCTAAATCAACTATTTTGAGACTCTGAAGTCTAGTGGAACATTTTCAGCATCCAGGGCACCGTGGGAGGAAGAGGCTGGTAAATTGCAGTAAATACTGTGTATTCCACCCTCTGTCTAGCAGCTAGCATCCCCCACCCCTGAGCCTCACATCAGGCAGCACTAGGGACAGAAGCCTGGGCTCCTGGTGCTGCTTGCAGGTGCCGGCCAGGGTGGGCTATGAGGACTTAGTGCTCCAACTCCTGGGAAATGTGGTCTGACCACTGTTCACTGTTTATGATCAGCTACTTCAGATCATGGGGCACCAGCTCGGAGGGCAGCCACTGTTAACCACACCCTCCCCCGCCCAGCCCCAGGAAAAAGTTCAAGATCAAGCAAATACCTTAAATGGGTCAGGTTCAACATTGGGAATTTATTCACTCATGGTCTGAGGCTGGGAAAAAGTCCAAATCAAGGTGTGATTGAGATGATGCTTTCCTCCTGAAGACTGTTGTATTATGGGGCTGACTGCTGGAGATTCTTGGTCTTTAGTGTGTCACATGGCAAGGCACATAGAGGTGTCTCCCAGATTCTCTGTTCTCTTCTTGGTTCTGTTGATGTTCAGCTTCTTGCTTCCTGTGGTTCTCTCTCTCTGTCTGAATTTCATTCCACTTATAAAAGAACTCCAGTAGTAGGATTAAGACCCATTCTGACCAGGCTGGGCCACTCCTTAACTGAAGTAACCACATCAAAAGGTCCTACTTACAATAGGTTTACACCCACAGGGATGGATTAGATTTAATAACATGTTTTTCTGGGGGTACATAAAGTTTCAAACAACCACAGATTATTAAAGAGACAGAATCTCTCTTTTTTCTCTTCTTTTTCTTTCTCTTCCCATTCTCCATTTGGAATCAAAAATAATTTAGAATAGTCATAAATGGGTGGTCCCAGCCCTCAACAAGGAAAAATACCTAGTACTTCCAGATAAGTGGGAGAATTAGATTTCAAGAATTATAACAACATAATACTCAGAATATCCAGTTCTCAACAAAAAATTACAAAACACACAAAGAAACAGGAAAAAAAGATTTTGCCAGAAACCATTTGGGAGGAAGCTCATACACAGGAACTATTATTTAAAGATGTCAGATCAACTGTCTTAAATGTGTTCAGCAAGATGAAGGGATCCATACACAGAGAAATTAAGGAAGTTAGGAAAATTCTGTCTGAACAAAATAAAGGCATAAAAATTATATAAAGGAACCAAACAGAAATTTTGGTGCTGCAAAGCATAGTAATTGAAATGAAAAACTCATCAGAGGGATTCAACAGCAGATTGAGCAGGCAGAAGAAAGGATCAGCTAACTTGAAGACAAGACAATTGAAAGTAAAGAGTATGAGGAGCAGAAGGGAAAGATGAATAAAGAAAAATGAACAGAACCTGAGGGACCTGTGGAACACCATCATACACATCACTGGAGTCCCAGAAAGACAAGAGAGAGAGAAAGGTGTAGAAAAAGTATTTGAAGAAATAATGTCTGAGAACTTCCCAATTCTGATGGAAGACATGAATATACACATCCAAGAAACTCAATGAAATCCAAACAGAATAGACTCAGAGATCTACACCAAGACACGTTGTAAAATTGTCAAAATCCAAAGACAAGGAGAGAATTTTGAAAGCAGAAAGAGAGAAGTGACTTATTATTACAAGAGATCCCGATCCCCAATAAGATAAACACCAGATTTCAGGAGAAATCATGGAGACAAAAGACAGTGGGACTGAACCATTGCTCCTGCAGAAATACAGGGTTAGGTTCTGGTGAGTCACTACTCACAATATTTTTATCATCAATCAACACATAACCTTGTCTTACTTGTGTTTGTGATTAAATATCTCTTATTTAATAGATATTGCTGATTCATGAATATTGAACTTATGTCCAGCAGCACTGTAACTCATGACTGAATGGAGATTATCTGACACATGTAGTTTCTCCTGCACTTAAGAACACTAGACGGCACTTCAGCCCTCTGCTTGGGGAACATTTTAAACAGTGAAATCACCAACAAAAAGCACAAACATGCACAAAATAAGGCACTTGTTTACAGAATGAGAGATGAAACAAGAAGGCAGAGCTTGCCTTGTTCAGCCTCAGCTGGGAACATGTGTATCAGTTACTCAATTTTTTTTGCCACTCTGAACATGCCCGCAAATGACTGCAAAAGTGCTGTGAATATTAATTTTAGGGCTACAAATAAACTTTAAGGAGTAGGAAAATTTCTAAATATTGAATACACAAAGAATGAGGTTCAATT
>JAQZBX010060583.1:0-17267 GCA_029593785.1 Cabassous unicinctus | reverse complement strand
CATATGCCATTAGATTTCAAAGTCTGAGAGTCAACCCATAAAATGATAGTTTCTTCTTTTCCTCAGGGCCTAATGGGGTCCCACCCTTTCCGCAGGCTTGCCCAATGGCCACTCCCTCAGTTCCACCTTCATCAAGCATCTGGATGGTGACCACGCTCCAGATTGCACTGTGGGGTGATGGCCACAGTTTCCCCAGTCTCTGGGGTACAATCTCAACCCCTTACTACATTGAGGTGGCAGCAACATTCTCCCTAAATTCTGGCATACAAGCCCAACCCCCTCAAAACAATGGGGTGGCAATTTGACTCTCCCTAATCTATGGGAACTAGGCCCAACCCCCTCAGAGAGGTGGCAACTTAATTCTCCCTAACCTGTGTGGAACACAGCCACCCTCCTCAGAGTAGTGGGGGTGGTGACCTAACTCTCCCCAACCACCAGGGAATGTGCTCCACCCTCTCTGTAGCCTTGGGCAGCCAAAATATACCTGAACAATGGGCTGGAACATCCACCCTTTTCAAATTCCAGGCAAACTCACCCACTCCATATACATGGTGGCATCCCTCTCATGGCCTGAGGAGATATTTTAATTCCAGACCTCAGCTTTCATGGTTTTCCTCTTGAAGCCATTTTTTCCTTCAATATCTCCCCATCCTGTCCCTTTTAGTCCAGGCCAACAGCGATTTCATTAATACAGATCTTACAAAAAGTTTGTTGGTTTAGCATTCAGGCAACAAGGGTCCAAGCCATCAGACAGTAAGACTTTCCACATGTCCTTCCTTGATAACTGCATTTCCAATCCTGACTTACAATTTCCAAGTTTAGATAAGTCTACATATGGTACACTATGCTCTAGGGACTTGTTTTCCAGAAGATTGGAATTTCCAAAATCAGTGTCTGAGGTCTCTGTGCCCAGCAGTTTATTTCTCATCTTATCTCTTTCCTTTTGCATTTTGCTGTAAGCTGCAAGGAAATCCCAGGCCACATTTTCTACATATACTTTGGAAATCTTCTCAGCTAAATGTACAAGTCCATCATTTTCAAATTCTGCTTTCCATCTAACATTAGGAGTCAATTTAGCTAAGTTCTCTGCAACTTTAAAGCATAGATCACCTTTCCTCTGGTTCCCAATAGTAGTTTCATCATTTCCTTTTAAGTCCTCACTGGAAATAATTTTAGGGCCCATATTCCTACCAACAATCTCTTCAAAGTAATCTAGGCCTTTTCTATAAGCATCTCACAAATCCTCCAAAAAATACTCCTTACCCATTTATAAAACCATTCCAGCATTTTTGGTAATTGCAGCAGTAAAACCCAGGTCTACCAATTTCTGTTTTAGCTTGCCAAAGGGCTGCCAATGCAAAGTACCAAAAACGTGTTGTATTTTATAAAAGGTATATATTTGGGGTAAAAGCTTGCAGTTTCAAGACTGTGAAAATTCCAAAGTGCCATTGAGATGCTCTCACAAAAGTCAGCTACTGTTGATCCTGGCCATGTTGCCATGTGGTGAAGCAAGATGGCTGTCAATCTCTGCTGAGGTTTCAGCCTTCCCCTCTGGGCTCACCATTTCCTCTTGAAC
Source organism: Cabassous unicinctus (assembly GCA_029593785.1). NCBI lineage: Eukaryota > Metazoa > Chordata > Mammalia > Cingulata > Chlamyphoridae > Cabassous > Cabassous unicinctus. The sequence goes on along the minus strand of JAQZBX010060583.1, from coordinate 15,691 downwards.
TGCTCTGGTGGCCCGGCCTCTTAGGACTTGATGTTTATGCAATCTTCTCTTATGCGGCAGTATAAAACATGGCAGATTCCTTTTCCTATGTCTGAATGAGTCTCTCTCTATGTTTCCATTTATACCAGACCAAGCAAGGGAATGGGGATTCATCCTAAGTCATGCCTATGATGTAGTCCAATCAAAAGCCCTAAAGTGGTCTTATGAAGTAATCTAATCAAAGGTCCCTCCGCTGAATTTAATGCAACCAAAGGATATCACACCCAAAGAAAGAGATTAGTTTACAAACATAATATTTCTCTTTTGGGATTTCATAAAATAATTTCAAACTGCCACAAGAGGCATAGCATAAAATCAAGCTCCAGGACATTCTCACATTTTAGAATTCTATTAAGGAAGGAGAAAACAACAGAGGTTGAAAAAGAGTAGTTTCTGAAATAGAAGGAAAATAATATAAGTGACACTCTCTCCCACCTAATTCTGTAGAATATAGCAAGATATATAATGGCCTGTATCTGTCATTGCAAAGTCATTCAGGACAATTCCCAAGTCCCAAAAATGCCCCCTATTACACCTGTTTTTCCCTCTCCCTGCCCTCAGAATCTCCAGTGGCCACAGCCTCCACATCAATAATATAATTTCTTCCATTGGTAGAATCACAATAAGTCTACTTTAGTCCATAGTTCATTCTCCAATCCTGAGGATTCTGGGATGGTGATGCCCACTCCACCTCTAATTGAGAGGGGACTTTGATCCCACATGGCTCATGGATGGGACTCTCTTGCTTGAAATTATAGACTCTCTTGGTTCCTTGGTATGGTGGTTGTCCATCATCTCCTTCTTGTTAGCTGTCCTGGATGAGTCCAATGAACTGAAGAGTAGGTGTTACAACTCAGTTTGGATTCAGGGCCCAGCTGGCACATGGACAGCCCAAAGATTTAAGTCTCATGGACATATACTTACCAACTCTAGTACTAATTATATGTTCAAATAGAAGGGAAAATAGAGCCACATGTAAGGAAACTACAACTGAGTCCAACGCTGTCACACTGGGGAGCATAAATTCCAAAGTAGGGCCCACTGGCAGGGTACCAAACTCCTGAACTCTCTGCAATGACTGTAGTGTCCAGATGTCTCCAGAGACCTCAGGAGCCCTGCTATTTGGGGTGGTATCTACTTTGGTTGTCAAAGAGATCCTGCTGAGACGTGCATAGGCATAACCTCTAGAGTGACCTCCCAACTCATTTTGAAGTCTCTGATCCATATGAACTCATTTGTCTTTACCCTTTCCCACTTTTGGTCAAGGTCTTTTTCCAGTTGCATTGCTAGTTTGTGCTTGGTAGTAATCCCCCGGTGCCAGGGAGGCTCACCCCCAGGAGTCATGTCCCACACTGGGGGAAGTTATTGCATTTATATGATGAGTTTGGCTTAGAGAGAGGCCACATTTGAGCAACAAAGAGACTCTTAGGAGGTAACTCTTAGGCATCCTATAATACTAGGGTAAGTTTCAATTTCAAGAGTAATGGTTCATAAGCACAGTCATCAATTTCAATGGCCCATCAATGGACCATCCTCCTTTATGAGTCATTGCCCCTGTACTTGGGAGATTCTTGCTGCTCCATTAAAGAATGTGGCAGAACTCCCCAGTATGGGAATATGATATTCTTTCGGTTATTGTGTGAATCCCCACCCACCAAGACAATGCCCCATGAACATTTGAACACATTTATATGCCTTAAATGCTCAGGTGAATTTCCTCCCATGTATCCCCCATCACTGACACCCCGCACCAATGATCCTCTCCTGCCACAGTTGTAACCTTCTGTGATCCAAAACTTTTTCAAATATGAAGTCAATAAAATAGCCAAATACAATTAATATGAAAATGAAATAATAATGATAGTTTTAAAAATAAGAAATAAAATAAAAATAAAAATAAAAATAATTTGGGGGATAAAAAAAGAATGAAAAAATATTTTAAAAACTTTTTTTGACATTTTGGCTTTCATCACTAATAACAGTGTTCCAAAGTGCATGGGGCAAAAATTCACAGAACTGAAAGGAGAAATAGAAAATTCCACAATTTCAACACTCCTGTATCAAAAATTGATAGAAGAAATAGAATATCAGCACATAGAGTATCAACCAGGTTAGATATATCTCTATCTCTATATTTTTATTTATTTATATATCTATATATCATCTGTCTAAATAAAGAAAGGTGATATATAGTGATAGATGATAGATAGATATAGATAGATAGATAAAATATTCCACATTCTGCTCAAGAACAGCTCAGGAACATTCACAGAAATACATTCATATTGAGACATAAATTACATTTCAATAAATTTAAAATTATTTATATCAGAGTATGTTCTCTGATCACAACTAAATTTAATTAGAAATCAATACCAGAAAAATACCTAGATAATCTCAAATATTTGACACTTCTATGTAAAGAATTTTGAGAGAAATTACAAATAATTGGAACTAAATGAAAAAATGAAAATGACAAGCCAGCATACCCAAAATTTAGTTATGATATGTAATAGGATTCATTTAAAGCAGTGCTTAATGAGATTTATAGCTTTTAATGTTTGTATTAGGAAACAAAGTTTTAATATGAATAAAATGGGCAAAATCTGTGAATATTCATTTCACAAGTGAAGGCACACAAATAACTAGTACACAAAAAATTGCCCAACCTCATTTATCACCAGAAAATTCAAATTTAAAAATATAAGACACTGCTCTACTTACTTTAAAATAAAAATTGTACAAACCACTTTAGAATGCCATTTGGCATTTTCTTACAAAATTAAATATTTACTTACCATATTACTGAGCAATTCTACTCCCAGAAATAAACCCTATAGAAATGAAAGTATATGTCTACGCAAAAACTTGTACTTAGATGTTCTTATCAGATTTATTAGTAATAACAAAAAACTGGAAATAACCCAAGTATTCAACAACAGACAAATAGGCAATCAAATTGTGTTGTAATCGAATAATAGCAAAAAAGGGAAAGGGAATAAACTACTCATACAGCCAACCACATGGAAGAAGCGTGCAATTTATATGCTGATCAAGAGAAGCCAAATCAAGAGAAGCCAATAATGAAGGTTTACAATTCCATGTACATGAAATTCTAGAAAAGGCAAAACTAATCTATGATGGCAAAAATCTGATCAATGGGATCTGGGGCAAAGAATGAGGGAGGGTCAATAACTTTAAAAGGTTATGCGGAAAAAGAAAAACAATGAAAGAAAAAAAAAGTTATGGGGGAACATTTTGTGGTATTGGACATATTCTATATGTTGATTGGAGTAATGTGGGTGTATAAATTTATCAAAACTCATAAAATTGTACATTTAAAATGTATGCATTTTATTGTATGTAAATTATACCTTGATAATTTAATTTCATAAAAACAGTAAAAAGAATGAAATCACATATTTGAAGTGCTGAAAAAGAAACTGAAAAAAAATTTTAATTGTAAAGGGAAAATATGACAAATTGACCCTCTTGAAATTAAAAGTTTTTGTTCATCTAGAGTCACAATTCAAAGTGCACATGCAATTGACAGGCAGGGAGAAGACATTTGCAGTAAATATATCCAACAGTAATTTAAATTCTTTGTACAAATTAATATGGAAAGGAAAACCAAGCAGAAAATGGATGAAATTCTAAATTAGTAAAGAGTTTAAAAATGGAAATATCCAAAAGAACCAATAAACATCTAAAGACATGTTTCGACATCATTAAAAACCAAATAAATGTGAATAACCAGAGTGATATACCACTCCATATACACCAAAATAACTAAAATAAAAATTCAGGTAATAACAATTTTGGCAAGCATTAGAATTGGAACTATTATGAAGAATAAGTCATAATATAAATTTGTACAATGTCTATGGAAAGTTATTTTTTGCAGTGTCTAATAAAGTAGAAAATATGTATAACTTATAATACAGCAATTCCATAATTAGAAATATGTCCAAAAGAAATATGTGCATGTGTTCACCAAAAGACAAGTACAAGAATGGTCAGAGCTGCACTGTTTTAAGAGCCCTGAGATGTAAACTCCTCAAATGTTCATGAAACATTAAATAGATAGAGTTCTGGGAAGATGGTATAAGAGTAGGCAGGCAGGGCTCAACTCTCTCACAAAAACAAGAGAGAAAGGGCCAAAAGCTGTCTGAGCAACCTGCTTTAGGGGTCAGCAAACCAGGACAGTGTTACACAACTCCCAGGAGTGTAAGGGACAGAAAGATGAAGAACCTGAAACAACAGACATGAGTTATCAAACCCCCGCATTGGCTGGGAAGGGCTCCCATCCCCCACCCCTAAGATATTAAGCAGGGGTGAAACCTTTGGCTCACTGAAGCTGACTGATAGGAGAACAGATGTCTTCCTCCCTGTCAACTGTTGCAAGGGAAAATGGAGGGGAAGTTGGGGAGTTTCTCTGCAGTGAATTTGGCCAGCGGAGCCCACTTTGAATCTTGGCTCTGGCCAGAACAAAATATAGGAACGTGAAGAGTGAAAGAAACACTGACTTGGAAAGGTGCCTTTATGGTGCCACCTGCTGGCTAGCCTGAAAATTGCACAAAGAAAACTGCTTTTAGGTGTCAACTCAAACTCCTGGGAATAATCTGCACCTCATTAGTGAGTCCCTGGCTCAATTTTGATAAGTTAAGCAGGGTAATTTTAAAGACGTAGAATAAGTTGAACCAAATATCAAAGAAAAGCTGTGGGAAAAAATAGGCAAGAAAGAGAAATTGGCCATCAGAGTAAATTCACCAATATGTTCAGATGCCTAGATATCAGCAAAAACTTGCAAGCCATACCAAGAAACAGGAAGAGATAGCCTAACCAAAGGAATAAACTGAATATCCTGAAGAGATACAGGATTTAAGACAATTAATCAATGATAATTACACAACTCTCCTAAATCAATTCAAAGAATTGAATGAAAATATGACTAAAGAGATGAAGGATTTTAAATAGACACTGGATGAATATAAAGAAGAATTTGAAAATCTGCAAAGAAAAGTAATAGCGCTTATAAGAAAGAAAGACACAATGCATGAGATTAAAAATACTTTAGAGGCACATAAGTGCAGATTTGAAGTGCTTGAAGACAGACATTAGTGATTTTGAAGACAGAACATCTGAACTTGAAAAGACAGGAGAAAAGAAAAAGAAGAGAAAAAAATGGAACAGGTTCTCAGGGAATTGAATGACAATGAGAAATGCACAAACATACACATTATTGGTGTCCCAGAAGGAGAAGAGAAAGGGAGAGGGGCAGAAAGAATGTTTGAGGAAATAATGACCAAAAACTTCCCAAACCTTGTGGAAGACATAAATATTAATATCCAAGAAGGACAACTCACCCTAAATAGAATAAATCTGAATAGACTTCCCCCAAGAAAACTACTATTTAGAATGATAAATACAAGAGATAAAAAGAGGATTCTGAAAGCAGCAAAATAAAAGCAAAGCATCACATTCAAAGTAACCTCAATAAGATTAAGTGCTGATCTTTCATCAGAAACCATGGAGTTAAGAAGAAAGTGGTATCACGTATTTAAGGTACTGAAAGAGAAAAACTACCAGATAAGAATTATGTATCTGGCAAAACTGTACTTCAAAAATGAGGATGAGCTCAAAGTCTTCACAAACAAACAAAAAGTGGTTGAATATGTTAACAAAAGACCAGAATTAGAAGAGATACTAAAGGGAGTGCTCCAGCCTGAAAGGAAAAAACAAGGGTGAGAGATTTGGAGAAGAGTGTAGAAAGAAGACTATTAAGCAGGGTAATTTAAAGTGTAAAAAGACTAACAATAGTAAGCTACAACAACAGAAAGCCAAAGGACAAAATGGATGAAGTGAGTAATGCTTTTACAGTAATAACATTGAATATTAATGGCTTGAACTCCCCAATCAAAAGACATAGGCTGATACAATGGATAAAAATATATGAGCCATCTATATGCTGTCTATAAGAGACTTTAAATGCAAAACGTTTATAAGGGGTTAAGAAGTTCATTATATATTAATAAAATGGGCAATTCACCAAGAAGAAATAAATATACTAAATACTTATGCCCCGAACCTAAGTGCCCAAGATACATGAGGCACACACTGGCAAAACTGAAGGGAGAAATAGATGTCTCTATAATAATAGTTGGAGACTTCATTACACCATTCTCAGTAGAGAACATCTGGACAGAGGATAAATAAAGAAACACAGAGTTTGAACAATATGATAAATGAACTAGACCTAACAGTCATCTACAGAGCATTGCAACACAAAACAGCAGGATATACATTCTTTTCAAGTGCTCCTGGAGCCTTCTTCAAGATAGACCATATGTTGGGTCACAAGACAAGACTCAATAAATTTTAAAAGATTGAAATTATAGAAAACACTTTATCTGATCATAATGGAATGAAGCTGGAAGTCAATAATGGGTGGAAAAAGGAAAAAATCATAAATAAATGGAGATTAAACAATACACTCTTAAATAATCATTGGGTCAAAGAAGAAATTTCAAGAGATTTTGTCAAATCTTTTGAATGAAATGAGAGCACAACATAATAAAATCTATGGGACACCACAAAGGCAGTGCTGAGAGGGAAATTTATAGCACTCAACGAATACATCAAAAAAGACAAAAGTGCCAAAATTGAATATCTAACTGCACACCTGGAGGAATTAGTAAAAGAACAACAAACTAATCCCAAAGTAAGCCAAAGGAAAGAATAGTAAAGATCAGAAATAAATGAAATCAAGAACCAAAAACAAATAGAGACAAATTTACAAAATGAAAAGTTGGTTCTTTGACAAGTTCAAGAAAATTGACAAACCCTTATCTAGACTAACAAAGAAAAAAGAGAGAAGAGAAAAATAAACAAAATCAGAAGTGAGAGAGGGGACACTACCACTGACCCCACAAAAATAAGAGAGATCATAAGAGTATAGTATGAACAACTGTATACCAAAAACTAGACAATGTGGATAAGATGGATAAATTCCTAGAAACATATGAACCACCTTCATTGACCTTAGGAGAAATAGAAGACCTCAACAAACCAGTCACAAGTGAAGGGATTGAAATAGTCATCAAAAATCTCCCAAAGATGAAAAGTCCAGGACCAGGTGGCTTCACAGGTGAATTTTACCAATCATTCAAAGATGAAGTAATACCAATCTTGCTCAAAATTTTACAAAGTATTGAACAGTAAAGAACACTACCAAACTCATTCTATGAAGCCAATATCACCCTAATACCAAAACCAAATAAAGGCACTACAGAACAAAGAGAAAATTACAGACCAATATCCCTAATGAATATGGATGCAAAAATTGTCACCAAAATAATTGCAAACCAAATCCAAAAGCACACTAAAAAAAATTATACAACACATAATGTGGGTTTTATCCCAAGTATACAAAGGTAGTTCAACAAAAGAAAATTAGTGTAAAAAACCATATTGATAAATTGAAGAAGAAAAATCACATAATCCTCTAGATTGATGCAGAAAAAGCATTTGGTAAAATACAGCACACTTTCTTGATTAAAAAAACACTCCAAAAATAGGAATAGAAGGAAGCTTTCTCAATATGAAAAAATGCAGCTATGAAAAACCTATAGCTAGCATTGTACTTAATGGTGAAAGTCTGAACACATTTCTCTTGAGATCTAGAACAAAAGAAGGGTATCCACTGTCACCACTGTTATTCAATTGTGTTAGAAATCCTAGCTAGAACAATTAGGCTAGATAAAGAAATAAAAGGCACCTAAATAGGAAATGAAGAAGTACAAGTTGAACTATTCGCTGTTAATATGTTCCTATATCTAGAAAATTCTGAAAAATCCACAACAAAGCTACTAGAACTAATAGACAAGTTCACCAAAGTGGAGAGATACAAGATTAATATGCAGAAATCAATAGCGTTTCTATACACTACTGATGTGCAATCTGAAGAGAAAATCAGGAAAAAATTCAGTTATAGTGACTAAAAGAGTCAAATATTTAGGAATAAACTTAACCAAGGACATAAAGCACCTGTATTCAGGAAACAACAAAATATTGCTAAAAGAAAATGAAGAATACTTTAATAACTGGAAGGGCATTCCATGTTCATGGATTGGAAGACTAAAGATCATTAAGATATCAATTCTATTCAAACTGATTTACATATTCAACGCAATCCCAATAAAATCCCAACAGCCTATTTTGCAGAAATGGAAAAGCCAATTATCAAATTTATGTGGAAAGTGAGGGGCCCCAAATATGCAAAAATGTCTTTTTAAAAAAGAACGAACTCAGAAATAGACCTTCACATCTACAGTCAAATGATGTTTTCAAGGTTTGTCAAGCCCTCTCAGCTGGGCCAGAACAGTCTATTCAACAAATAGTGCCTGGAGAACTGGATAGCCATATCCAAAAGAAAGAAAGAGGACCCCTATCTCACACTTTATACAAAAATTAACTCAGAATGGATCAAGGACCTAAATATAAAAGTGACAACCATAAAACTGCTAGAAGAAAATGTAGGAAAACATCTTCAAGATCTTGTAGAAGGTGGTAGTTTCTTAAACCTTAAACCCAAAGCACGAGCAACAAAAGAAAAAATAGATGAATATGAATAAGGCTGTTCTCAGAAAGTTGGATTGAACTCACTCATACGACATCCCAAAACGAAAACTTTCAGAGGTAATTCTTTCAATTATTTTCATTCTCTTTGCTGATTACTGCTGATTCAGGTTGTGAATTTCTCTAGTTTCAAATTTGGTCAAATATATTTCCCAGAGAATTATTCTGGACCTATATTCTAACAACTAGGAACAGTAGAAGAAACTGTTTGCTGATATCCTAGAAATTTTCTCTGAGAAATGATCATTTTTTAAAATTCTGACCTGTAATTTGACCTTTGCATGTATGAGTGTTTATCTAGCAAAAGACAGAAAATGTCCTGCTTTAAGAAAGCTTTTGCTCTGACTTCATCTAGTAAAAATGATTAGTTTATATATTTGAACTCTCCATAATAATTGCTTTTTGTGCTCTATATGAACATATAAAGAAATATTACTGTCACTGCCCTGTATGGAAATTTTAGCTTTAAAACCAAATATTATATTCAAAACAAGATTTCATGTTAAAACATAAAATTACTTTTGTTGAATTTTAAGTGCATTTCTGTATTTCCAACTAGACATGTCTTTTTTAGCATGAGAAGAGAAAAACATCCAAAATGTCAGAAAATTTAGACAAGTTTCTTTTTCAAACACCTCTCAAACTTAAATAGCCACTATACATAAAATGCCTTATCATGCACATTAATTTCACTTTCATGGGTGTCACTCAAAGTTTATTTCTCTTCCAAATGCATTAATGTATTCTAGATGGTAGCTGTAAACTTTCATTCTATTTACTTCAGAAATAGTTTTGTTTTTCCTTTGTTCAAAAAGTAAACTCCAGTAAGCTCTACTTCATTGTAAAGAAAAAGTACAAATAGAATGAAGTTAATATAAAAAAGGAAACATGGAGAAATGTTCTGCATCTTAAGAAGAGATATTATAAGGACCACACATTTTTTAAAATATAGAAGTATCATCAACTAGTAATAGAAATAAATTCAGATATTTAAAAAATTATACCATATGGAAGTTTGGGGGTAAATATTGGAAAAGCAGGGGTTAAATTTGGGACAGGGCAAGAAATGGTAAGTTTTGTTCAAGCAGGAAATGTAGCAACTCCTGGGTGTCCAGCTATTGGCCTGCCAGATGTATTCCCTCAGGACCACAGGGAGCCAGGCCAGGAACTTGCCTTTCAAGTGATGTGAGCACAGCAAGGACTGGCTGCAGATGAAAACAGTATCTGTATATCACTGAAAGTAAACAGTCTCCTGACTCAAAAAGAGGATAGAGCAGGAAAGGAGTAGCCCTTTGGAAGCTACTCCTGAGCTTCCAAACATCACTGAGAAGGAAAAATACAGAATTGTGAGGATGGGGATCTAAATGATTGCTGTGGCTCTAATTGTTCAGGGGTCCACTGGAAAAAAAGTCTTAATTTGGCACTGAAAAATAATTGAGTTGTCAATATACAATGTTCAAATAGGCCAAGTGAGTGTAAATTGAAGATCACCTAAAACGGCTCATCATTTCTTTACTTATTATTGCATTAAGTTATCGTTCACTCCTTTGGCATAACCATTAGCAGTGAACTATACACTAAATAAGTTCATGAGCAGTGAGATTTGCTTCACTGATTTTAGAAATATAGCATAAAGATAATAGCCTTCACATGAATGTAGTTATTGCATAGATATACATTACTTCTCATGGAGTGTGAACTCCTTAAGATTAGAAATTATTTATTTCTCTCTTGTACACCCTCATCCCTTAGAACAGATTCTTTCATATTATAGCCTTATAAAGGCTATAAGAATGACATGGTTTGTGTTTTACATAATGTCTTTACTTTGGAATATTATGACAAGAAGGAACAATTTTCATGATGGTTTACTCTGCATAGATAGCAAAATAACTGAACTCCTGGTCAATAAGCAATGATATATTAAAGAAAAACAGGAAATTAAAAAAATAAGGAATATATGGGAAAAAACACTCTACACAACCAAATTATTTTTTCTATAATAATGTATTCTAGCCTTCTACCAAGTAGACACATTGCAATTTCTCCTGGATGGAATTGGTCATGCCCTTATTTTTTAATTTTATTTTTAAAGAAGCTGTAGATTACATAAATGATACATCAGAAATATAGGGGGAGTCCCCTCCCCCTTGCCCACTTTTCCCCATTAACAACATCTTTGATTAGAGTGGTACATTTGTTAAAACTGATGAACACATATTGAAGCATTGCTACTAACCACGTTCTATAGTTTAAATTACAGTTTACACTTTCCCTGCACATTTTTATAGGTCTTGACAAAATGTAGAATGGCCTGTATCTGTCATTGCAATGTCATTTAGAAAAATTCCAATGTCCCTCAAATGCTCCATGTCACACCTATGCTTCCTTCTCCTTCCCCTCAGAACCTCTAGTGGCCACTGCCTTTATATCAATTTTATACATTCTTCCATTGTTAGAATAATAAGAAGTCTACTTTAGTCCATAGTTGCATTCCCCCCTTGTTTGTTCATTCCTCAGTCTTCAGGATTTTAGGATGATGATGCCCACTCTGTTTCTGATTGAGAGGGGGCATAGACCCCATGGGGAAGATAGATAGCTGTCTTGCTTGCGTTGTAGATACTCTGTTTTTTTAGGATGGGCATTGTCCCTCCTCATTATTTTGTTAGTTGTTCTGGGCGAGTCCAATGAACTGGAGAGTGGGTGTTGGCTACAACTCTGCTGAGATTCAGATATCAACGAGCATGTGTACAGTCAGAAGTTTTAAGTCTCTTGTACATATATTTAACAGGTATAGTACTAATTATAGATTCAAATAAAAGGGACAGAAGAGCCATGTGCAGGGAAATTATAAATGAGTCTAAGTCTGTTACACTGGGGAACATATATTCCAAAGTAAGGCCCACTGACAGGGTGCCAAATTCCTGAGATTGTCTGCCTTGCCTATAGTGTTGGGATGTCAGTGATGGGACATGTAAGGGGAGGCGTGAATCTGGGGCATGGCTTTATGGAATATGAATATGTTCAAGTGGTCATGGGGTCTTGTCTCCATGGGTGGACACCCACACAATAACTGAAAGAAAATTGAATTCCCATCCATGGATACCTACAGTACATAGGCAGTGCCTAGCAAAGGACAGACCAATAGGCCAGGCCCTTGATATTGATGCTTGTACTTATGAAACCCATCTTGAGAAATTGAAACCTAGCTTAGTATTATATATTGCCTAAGAGTTACCTCCTGAAAGCCTCCTTGTTGCTCAAATATGGCTTCTCTGTAAGCCAAACTCAGCATATAAACTCACTACCTTCCTCCCCAGTCATGGGACATGACTCCAGTGGATAAGCCTCCCTGGCACTAAGGAATTCTTACTAAGCACCAACTAGCAAAGCACTTAGAAAGCGACCTTGACCAAAAGGGGGAAATATTAAATACAAGTGAGTTTTTAATGGCTAACAGACTTCAAAGTGAGTCAGGAGGTCATTCCAGAGGTTATGCTTATGCTCATCTCAGGAGGATCTCATTGGCTGCCATAGTAAACCGTGACTCAAGCAGGGGTGCTTCTGAAGGTTCTAGAGACATCTAGGCAAGGCCCTTTTATTTACTCCCTTACATCTCATTCATCTTATTTAAATATCATGTTCTAGACTATAATTTCTTATTTTACTACTTTTTTCTGTCTATGGGCTTTTTTTCCAACTCATTTAAAAGGCATTATGCTTTCATAATGGACTGTCTGCATATGGAACTGAATTATATATTTTTTAAATTTCAATTTAATCAATGCCAGAGGCTACTCAGAAATATAGGGATTCTCACGAAAAGTTCTACTCCAGTTGAACTCTTTACATATTGGTTTTGGAAAAACTTCACTGTTGATTATGAATACATGTGGATAAATACATTTAACTAAATATCATTAAGATATTATCTTGGGATTTGTTGGTACTTTATAGGATGAACATATAAGAAATAAGTAATTTTCAGTTGGAAAAACATAGACCTTGAGACTTAGTAGACCTAGCTTTGAATTCTTGTTCTGCCTTTTTCAAGCCCCCATTGGTGATGTTACTTAACATCTGAGTTACCCATCTGGAAAACAATGTTGACAAACCCTGCCACTAAGGACCAAATTAGATAACCTTGTAAATCACTATGAGGGTGGAGAGTCTCCAAAAACATTAGTATTCCCCTGAGAGAAAAATGATAGTAAATGCTGGTCTAACTATAGGTCTTGTTTTAATTTTTTTTTCCTCTGTAGAATCCTTAACAACCTATACTAAATAGTACATTTGCACAGCAGACACAACAACTTAATCTACTTTTTTTTTTTTAAGATTTATTTATTTATTTATTTACTTATTCATTTTAAACCCCCCTCCCCGCCATTTGCTGTTTTGTGTCCATTAATTGGGCAATTCTCTGTGTCTGTTTCCTGCCCTCTCTTCTCATCATTCTCCCCCAGTCTTCACCAGGATTCGATCCTGGGGACCTCCTATGTGGGAGAGAGGCATCCTGCCACCTATGCCACCTCATTCCTGGTTTTTCAGCACGTCTTGTCTTGGCTCTCTCCTGTTACATCATCATCTTTCTGCATGGCTCAGCAGGGCCAGGCACGCCCATGTGTGGGGCCTGGCGGCATGCTTGCCTTTTATATATATATATTTTTTTATTTTACCAGGAGGTCCCAGGGATCGAATCCAGGGCCCTCCATATGGCAGACGGACACCCAACCATTTGAGCCACATCCGCCCCCAACTTTCTCTACTTATGAGTAACTTCAAGGAAAAAACTCAGGTTTGGTGGGAGTTCCTAAACTGGATGTAAGTCTTTTAGTAAAATTAAAATTAATTGATTTTTTTACTGAATTTATCAAACATGGTTATTTATGAAGATATACACATTTCTTGATTAATTTAGCACAGATTTAAATCAAATTTGAAGGAAGAATTTTGCATCTCTGAAACATAACCAAAATTGAAATCTTTTTTTCCCCCTCAGGTCTGTGTTTCTTCAAGTTGTCTTCATTCAGTAATGATGACACCATCTACCAATTGGTTGTTCAAGCCACATATCTTGAATTAATTCTTGACATTATCCTTTCTTCCCAAATCCAATCTACTGTTAAATCCTTTGGGATCTTCTTCCAAAATATATCTTGAATATGTCCTCTTCTCTCCAAATCCATTGCAATGTAGTACAAGCCACTGCCATCTCTCATTTAGATTATTACATGAGACTCCTGTATTAGGTATGTCCTACAATAACAGACACTCACCAAATAACCATTGCTAAAAAGGTAGTTGTTTCCTTTCTAAGATAAAATAAACACAGATTTAGGTAGTCCAAACCTGGCATGATGGTTCTACTAAGATGTCAGAGAACCAAATTCTTTCTAGCTCACCACTTGGGTGTGATTCTCAAACAAGAGCCTCAGCCATCACTAGCAGCAATATGGAAGCAGGGGGCATGGGTGATCTCTCCCTTTAACAAGAACTCCTTAAGAGTACATATGAAACTTCAGTTTAGATAACATTAGCCAGAAATTAATCACATAGTCCACCTAGTTGCAAGGAGGTCTGGAAAATACCTTTAGGTCAATGTGGCAAATGAATAATTGGGGTTCTGTTTTTATCTGGTTCTTGTCTCTGTCTGTAATGCCATGTTTATTAGGCTCCCCTGTAGCTCACTATGCTCCAGCTATAAGTGTAGACCAAGCTATCTCCCACTGCATAGTTTTAGCACACATTTTCTCTGCCAAAGTGGTTCTAAGGCCTTTCCTCCTCTGAATAACTGCTTATCTTTCAGGTTTTACTGTAATAGGACTTCTTCAGATAAATCTCCCCTGATAATCCAATCAAAGGTTGCCACCACCCATGGGTCTCCTCTTTCTCTGAAGACCCACCCTTTTCTTTCATAATACTACCAATAGTATTTGTTCTTTTTCTTGTTTATTTTTATCTTTCTATCTTATCCACTGACCTAAAAGATCTAAGAGAGTGGGGGCCATGTTTCTGTTTTCTCAGTCTGCAATGCCAGTTATACAGAAGATGCTTAGTAAGGATTAGAGAGCAAAAAATAAATGGAGTAGAAAAGAAAAAGAGAGAAGGAGAAAGGAAGGGAGGTAGGGAGGAAGATAGAAAATATAAGGTCTTTTGAAATTTCAGGAATGTAGATATCATTTTTGGAATAATTCATCATTTGATTTTTGCCTTCCTATATCCAATTCAACAAATAGTCATTGAGAACATAATTTGATCTTAAATGTAAAAACAATCAACATTGATCTTAAAGTGTTCTGTTTTGAATCAATGTTTTGAAATCAGACTCTTTTAGGTGAAAATTGAAGAAGGTGAATCCAAAAACTTTAAATTATTGTTGACATTGCCTCCTAAGAAATTACCCTGAGTAACTTTGGGGATAATGTAAATGGTATAATGTTAACAGGCCTCTCTGCAAGTCCAGGCACAAACATATATGAATTAGATTCATAAATGCCTTATAAGGTGCCCT
Source organism: Cabassous unicinctus (assembly GCA_029593785.1). NCBI lineage: Eukaryota > Metazoa > Chordata > Mammalia > Cingulata > Chlamyphoridae > Cabassous > Cabassous unicinctus. Next base: position 501 of record JAQZBX010060583.1, on the reverse strand, counting down.
GTCTGCTGCTATAATTGTTTGTAAGGAAGTAAAAATACATTAAAGATCTTTTTGCCTATACAGTAATGAGTACGAAGGCGTTCTCTGCAAACAAAATCATTTATTTCACCTAGAAATCAATCCAATTGGATTCAGTGTCCTTGAATACCTTATGAAAGTTTATCAATTCTAAACATCTTTCTTTAACTTGCTTTGTGTTCAATTGTCAATAGTAATATCTTGTTTTGCCTTTCCCTAAATGACAATTTTACCTTCTATAATGAAGAAAAAAAAAAAAACTAATTGAAACCAATATTCATCTTCAAAAGCATTAGATTCTTCTCAGTGCTTTTAGCCATTCGGTTTATACTTTGATTAATTTTATTTAAAGATTTTTTGGTCATATGATGTCAGTATGATATTTGGATTTTCCTTTTTTTATTTTTCTATCATTGATTTGGTTTAACTTGTTCTTTTGGTTTGTCTTTTAGGAAATTTAAATATACCTTCGTTTTACTTTCC
>JAQZBX010060582.1:0-17281 GCA_029593785.1 Cabassous unicinctus | reverse complement strand
CCTGCAAGTAGGCAGAAACAGGTTTGGGAATCAGTCCTGTAAACCTGAGAAGCCCTTGGCTCGAAGAGGGTGGCAAAGGCACAAAAGCAGAGGGCTTGGTCAAGGGTCCTGAAGAAAGGCTCAGAGATTTGGGGTTTCAGCTTCAGAAGCAGCAGCAAGGGTTTCTACCCTACAGTTTTGGGGAGGTTACTACTGAAATAAATCCAACACTGCAACATAAGTAAGCAATCAAAGAGGTGCAGAGAGTACAAAAAAGAAAAGAAAAGGAAAAAAAGCCTAAATTGCTGTGAGCTAGCCCAAACGCCCACATCTTAATCCAATTAAGGAAACTGATCTTGGTGAAATCCTTATCTTTTGAGTTATCAGGAAAGTTTGCCCTAATTGAAATATTTCTTTTTGAGAGAGGCAATTTCAATGTGCTGCAGAAGGTTCAGCCACTTTTTCTGCTGTAGTCATGACAACCACCACCTGCCACAAAGCCTACAGTATCTTCTGAACATTTTTACCTGTTTATATTACTTACAATTCTCAGCTAAGCATAACTGTTTTCTTCTCCTCTTAAAAAAAAAATCTGTAAAATGTCCCACTGATGACAATGAAAAGAACATGGTATTTTTACTAAGGGGTAGACCCAGTGCTTTGAGGTCATTGGTGAGTGAGTGGAGATGTATATATGTGCTCTATTTATACTTGCTTCCATTTTAAGATTGCGCTCTACCACCTTTAAAAAAAAAATACCACTATGTAAGAGACTTTATGCTTACAAGATTAAAAGGGTTATGGAGCTCTCATTACTTAAAATCTCTTTGGATAGAATGCTACTTTAAGAAAACACACTTCAGATGAAATTTCAGTAGTGGACATTTTGGTATGTTTCTAATACAAAAGTGAAACCAACCAGAAATATACCCTTTATCCCCACTGGTACCCAAGTACTGAAATCATGGTGACTTACGAAAGCTTTGTAATCACATGATTGGAAGATGAGCTTCTCTGGGTGGTGCTGCCAGTACTGTACCGGAGTGGAGGCTGTGGCTTCATTTGGAGGCCGCAGGGTAATGGAAGGTTCTCCCCAGTCTCCTGTCTGGAAATCATATTTATTCTAGAGGTAATACGAGCAGCAGGCAAAGTTCATTTCCTATAGCTAACCCGAGTTCGTTTCAGACATGTGTGCTATAACTGTGCAAATGTTTTTGGCTATATTATATGTATATAAACACTTTTACTGCTTATTACCTTTTTATATGTATTAGCATCCTATTTCCCAAGGCTGAGTTAATCTTTGGTGGTGTGAAGAAGTTGAATTATCTTAGAATGACACACCAAGCAACATAATTTTAAAATAAAACCTGAAGGTAGTCATAAATGTTTTGCTAAGTCATAGATATCCTGTTACAATAGAAAAGAACATACCGTCTTTGAAAGAATTTTCTGTTTTTAAATTTGACTGTGAAACTTTTTGGTTTGAATTGCTTTTACATTCAGAATATATGGTTCCATAAATTTCAATTTCCCAAATATAACCGATATACCATGTCCTTCAACTAATTATCTCTTGAGAAAAGTATGTACATACTAGGTATATACGTACTAAAGTATGTATGACACTAAACAAATTTTTAAAAGAAAAATTTACTAATGGATGACAACGAGTTTCTATCGTCCAAATTCAACTGAAATAATACCAACATGATTGTTTTGGATGAATACAGCTACCTTTCCTCAGAAAACCAAAAGCACCAGTGAAGACTAAACATTCAGATACCAAGTGTGGTCATATGTGTAAATGCATGTACTTGAGGACCCTGAGTCACATATGTAAGTACATTCACCTATGATGGTGTATTATCTGATATATATACCAACTAAGATAGACATATGGCCAATCATTTCATTTATCATTTTCCATGAGGTTAGCCTCCACCTGTTTTATTATTGTAACTGTTTAGTGCAAGCTTCTACAAAGTCAAAGATCCATGCTGGCAGGTCTTTTCTGGGCTCTAATCTGACTTACATATTATATATGGGAGATTTATTACCTTATCTTGGGTAAAGATTCTGATTTTAAAACACTCAGTTCTTTGTTCTGAAATAGACATAACTAAAACTAGAACACAGGAAGATTTCCAAAGTCACTCTTTTCTGACCTGGATTCAACTGGTTTTATAGAATTAAAGAGAAATTATTTTATTTCCTAGGAGTTGGAAGAGTATAAAAAGGTCTCATATGCTTCAAAACCAAATAAAACTTTGGTTAGAGAATAAGTTCCATAGAAGAATGAGCAAATAGGTTGACATTTTGTAGGATTCCTTAACATGGAATTTTCAAGGAGTCTAGAACAAGAAGGCAAAATTTTGGATATATGAGTATATTTTGGGGGAGAACTTCCACAGCTTTCATTAAATTCTTTGAAAGCTTCTAGAACCTCCAAAAGGAAGGTTAAGAACCACACTTCTCTAGGAACAGCTCAAATAGGATGTGTGTTTTGGGGAGGAGGACTAGCATTCTCTCTGCAGGTTGAGCTGACGATATTAGTTGGAATATGAGGTGGCAGCCAATGATAGAAAAGTGCTAGGCAAAGACCTTGCCTTCTGGAAATTTCTAACTGGCTTTGAAGAACCAGAAGAAAATTCTGGGGTTCCTCAGGATTGGACAGGCTTTTCCATGGAGCTAGAGCCTGGAGCTTTTCTGCTTGAGATGGGTCACTCCCCAATCCTGAAAGGACAAAATTAGCATCATGCTATTTCCTTGGCTTCTCACTGGAACGACCAGTCAGAACTCCTTCTCTCGCTCCTCTCTCATGCTCTGTTTTGAGCGACTCTCCGTGGTAGTTCTTTAGTTGCTGATTTACTTTCATATTGCTCAGTTCTCCTATCACCTGACTGTGGAAATAAAGACTATCGGTTATGTTCATTTTAGCATTTTCTTTCTTTCTCTCTCTCTCTCTTTTTTTGATCCATCCTTGGCTCATTCGACTCTTGAGTTTTCTCATTATATTTATATGAATTTTTATTTTGTAAAAGCAATTGCTGACTGCAATTAATTAGGGAATTAACTTTTTCTCTGGCTTTCTATTTTGAATCTTTCTCAAATTTTTGTATCTTTATCTCTCTAGTCTTTATTTCAAACGGCTGTAATGTGCTCTCGAAAAACTAGTATAAAATTGAGAATGTGGGATATGTGGATTTCAAAATAATTTTGAAGCTGAGTGTAAAAACCTTTCAATGATAATGGTTTAAAACTCTAAAAACATGCAGCTATGGACTCTTTAATAAAAAAAGCCCTCCCCAAATCTGGCAAAGCATCCTCTAATCTCCCCCATTAAACTTCTTCCCCCTCTCCCCCTCCCTCGGTAAAGCAACAACAACATAGCACACGGGTATTATACATTTACATCACAGGTAACACTGTTAACAGAACAACAGAAGTTTGCACACAACTCCGTGGAATGATACAAAAGGAGGATCTGGTTGACATCAAAAGATCCTTTGATTCCTGCTGATGTAACAACTCAAACCAAGCACTGGATCTTCACATTAGCCGTTATAGTCAGCTGAAGTATGCCTTGGTGGAGATCATAGGCAAACAAAAAATAAAAATAAAAAAAAAGCCTGAACAGACATGGCACAAGCTGGGGGTACATGGATTACGGGGGAGGGCTGGGAATAGGGGTAGGGGTGGAGATAGGTGTGGTGAAGCTAGGGTGATGGAGACTTTTCACGGGTTAGTGCATTAAGCATGCAAATCATACGCAAACTCATTCTCTAATTGTTGAATTAACTCAGGCACTTTTGTAATTAAACCTCAATGTGAGTTCCATACAGCCAAATGCTTATCCAAATGTTTACATCATTCACATAAATTGTAGCAGCCATTTTGGGAATAACAAGCCCCAGCACATACCACCTCAGACCGGAAATCATCCCAATCTCCTATTTGGTATCTGCTTGAAGAAATTAGTGGCACATCCATTTAACTGTTTAGGCAGTGCCATCATCTGATTGCCTATGACTCTACTTTGTCTAGAAATCACAAACCAACTGCTTTGAATCTGGAGTGATCTGAAAGGGCCTCCCCTAGGTGCTATGTAGAGAGATAACTATAGGGAAGAGAAACACAATCCTTGTTTTATTTTCTTTGTGGCCTTGACACATTGCTCCAGTCCAAATATTTTAAGACTCCCTACAGGGACTGAATCTACCTTTCTGGAAATAGAAACTGAGTTTTGTCATACTTAGTGCTATTTTCAGAAATTCATTTTCAGATGGAAAAGTTTTCTAACATTGAATTAATAAGAAAATAAATTTCTTTTCTTCCTGGAAATTCATCAACTTAAAAAAAATGTTTTGTCTTCAGATGTAATAATATTTGGAAGACTCAGCTTGTAGGTATTGGTTTTCCTCTTTGGAATTAATGTAATGGGTTAATGTATGGACTCCAACAAATGGAGTTTGAATTGTGTTATTGTAAAGGACAGGTATGACCTTGGCCCTTGTGGGGGATTCAGTTTTATACAGTCGCCTGCCAGTAAAAACAAAAGAGTTCCCAGAACTTTGGTCTCAACCCTCCTGGAGGGTGAGTTATAGCAGGAATGAGCTATTGGGAATAGCTAGAGTGGTTGCAGAAGAGACCCCAAAGTAAATGAAAATAAGTGGGTTTGTCTCATGCATAAAATAATCTCGAATTGTGAAACCCAGTATTAGGTCTTATTATATATAGTACATTCATATCTATAAAACTGCATTTCCTCAAGCAAAATTTAAATTTAAATTTAATAATTTCTCAGTTTAAAAATGTTTACTTAAAAAAAGAGGATTATAGCAGGAAAAATTTTTTTAAAAAGTTTACTGAACATTAAATAAAAATCAAACAGACCTAAAAAGCCTTTTGCCTCAAAATAACATTTGTAATTAAATGTTATCTTTAAAAAAAAGTAGATCAAACACTGGTAGCAATGATGAAAAATACTTAATTAGAATTAGAATTCCATGGAGTAGGAAAAGTTTAGTGTAAAATTCTGGTTGATTTAAAAGTGTGATGTAAGATTTTAACTGAGTGATAGTGTGCTCTTTAGAGAGTTTCCTTAGATTAATTACAGAAAAGAAATTAAAATGATTCAAGGCACACTTCAGGCTATTTTTTTAGAGCTTAAAATACTTAGAGAACAGAAAGGTTTCCTTTAGGTTCAGATGTTTCAGTGATCCTCATATGCCAAGAAACTGGGCATTGCTTAAGACTACTGTTTTGGTTATGTTATACATATATATGGTTATTTTGTATACATATATATATATATATATATATATATACACAAAAGCCTTAAGGCTTTTTCAAATTGCTTTACAAATCCCCTAAAGGACATCAATTAAACAGGAAAATGTACATCAACTATCCCTTCACATTATTTAAGTTCAAATAAAAATTAGCCTTCTAATATTAAAACAAACAATTTGAGATTAGAGTTTTAAAGGGAGAATTGATCCTGTTTAACAGGTATTACCAATTGCCTACTAAAAATTAACAATATGGTGGTTTGAAGGACTATAATTGGGCCATACCTAATATGTAAGTAAATTAAACAGTCTCTTATAACCATCAGCTGAAAAAATAAAACCACTAATAAAACCACTAATTTATCATAGATAAATTTTTATTGGATGGCAAATTCCAAAATGCAGCTTTTAAACTTTGCATTATTTAGAAAGGTGGCAAGTGTTTAGTTCATCTATGTACCATACACTTAAGACAAATTCTAAAACAGATCAAATCATGTCATTTTCTTCCAAAATAAAGGAAATTGAAGATACAATGTACTTTATATGCTCTGAGAGTACAAAGTGAGAAACATTTTCTATATTCTTATATTTTTTGTTAAGTAAAAAGTTTCCTAAGGATCTAAGTAAATAATTAAAAGCCATGATTATGACTTATCTTTCTAGCATGAACAGAAAGGAATGGTATTTTCCATGCTTTGTATTGTTCTTTAAAAAAAAATTTTAAATTAGGATTTAATTGATTTTTATTTAAATAGAAGCTTTCAAATCTTTTCTACTAGAAGTTGTTCCCACCTACTTGCTTGTAAATTTAGATCTGAATATTAACAAACATTATTCTCTACTTCTTCAGAACACTTAATGAAAAACCAAAATGATTTTAAATGACAATTGTTATTTTAAGATTTTACTTTCAATAATTCTGACAAACTTTAGAGATGGGCTAACAAACACACATAAGCTATATGTGGTTCCATTTACGTTCCGTTATCTTTAAGGCCTTGAAGAATGCTACATATAGCTCCATGCTTATCATACTCTGTATTTGGATGTGAATGTAAGGGAAAGGCAGCCTACAAGCATTCACACACACGTGCAAGCATGATGCTGCAGTACTTACTTGAGAAAACTCTTCAAGAATAAACAAAGCTAGTTTGGTCAAATGCAGTTGGTTGCAGTGTATTTGTTCCTTTTGACAATGAGGAGCAGAGATGGACACTTCTGAACACATAAAAGCTTGGTTCACATTTACGGGTTCAGGAGTAACTGCTGGATCACTGGCGCACCAGTACAAGGCATTAACCCCCAGAGCAGATGTACAGACACCGTGGTCCTCTGGAGCCAGATTTCCCATGCACAGGAGGAGGGGTGTGCCTCACGAGGCACCCCACGAGAGGCCCACGCATGCTACCCCAAGAGCTCTGCTCAGTGATTCTCAACCAAATGTCTCCACCTCTTAGATAGCAGACTATCCAACGGGGAAAATTTAACAGGATGTAAAAATAGCATTGTGTGTTAAAACGCCAAATGTAAAAATAAATAAATAAAAACGTTTACTTTCCAGACAGAAAAGGTTTTTCCTAAATATGCAGAGGTGAAATGTGAACAGTTGAATATTAAACAGCTCAGAGTAAAATGGGTCACAATTTCACACACATTCCAAAGATCAATTCAGTACTGTCAAACGGAAAAAGGCTGAGAACCACTTTATAGCTGTAACGGTGCCTCTCCCTCTACATTCCTCCCACATTTGCATAAAACTTATACGAGTATCATGCAAATCATACTCAATTAGATATTTCCCACAAGGAAAGCACATGAACCTTTGAGAATTATTAGACACAAAGGGTTGACTAGCCCGTGGATGTGGGAAGTACAAAATGAGGAAGACTAACACTGATATATACATGTGTATATATATATATCAATTTACCCTTTTCCTTCTTCCTGTAAAAGCAAGTTAACACAGACACCTGGAATGAAAGCCAAAACTCACATAGGACAGATTTTAACTACAGACTTTAAAACCAAGTATGTTTCTCATTTCAGGACAATTTTTGCACATCAACTAGTCACAAGGGCACAGCAAATGAAGTATAATAGACACAATCTCTGGAGTCACTAGACATTACGAAGTTTCTGCATTGCCAGGACACAGTACCTATAGGCACTGACAACACTTTGCAACACATTACATGGCATAAGTTCAGGAAGGGAAAAAATAACCATTTGTAACCTTACATTATGAACCTGATGGATCGCTGAGAAAGGAAATCCAGCGTTCTGATTCGTCCATATTTCACAGACAGACGACTGCTGGTATAAACAGAAAACTATCTCATCTTGTCAATATTTAAAACATGGCAACTACCAAGGTAGCATTGAGGAAGGAAAGGAGGAAAATAATAAAAAGCAAATTATCACATTTCTAAAAAATAAATAAAAATAAAAACCCTCAAAAATGTATTAGGGTGCAGGATTTAGTAACTGATTTCCAAGTCATTCTTTTGGCTTAAAACATTTTGGGCTGGCTGAAAAAAAAGACCATTTGTACATTAGTTTTATATTAAATGAAATTACTAATAAATTCACATTTTGGAAAAAACAAACTGCTTTACATTTGCCAAAGAGAACGAAAATACCCTCCCTCTTCATACCATTTATATCAGAAGATAAACACTTTCTTTAGGTTTGGGAAAGATAGGGACAAAACCTTTAACACAGGCTAAACATTTTTATTTTCTTCTCTTCAGTGACTGAGAGCAAACAAGGCAATGAAATGACTTTCTGGATTCAGTCATTGCTCCATTTGATAAACCCAGAAGGCATTTATCCCACTAGAGTTCCCAAGGGCAAAACTCTGTGGTTAACAAAGGGAGAAGTGTCTGTCTGCTGTGCAGCTGTGGGAGTGTGTGGCGGTGGAGGTGGCAGGAAGGAGGCTGGAGCACGGAGGCACTGGAGTCATGGGAGCTCAGTCCTGATACTCACACAGAAACTTTCCAGAAGAGCATCTATGAGCCTAATGGATCGGCCCCGTAATTCGGGCTCTCCATCACACCATTAACATTCTAAGGCAATAATGTCCTCTCAGAACCAGACACCAAACCAACTAAAGCCCCATCCCAGAAGTTATAGCAGAAACCACCAAATAAAGCGACTGGGCGTCTGGCCTGACCTTTTATACTTCCTTTCCTGAATTACTCCTTCTAAAAGACAACATGCAGTTGAATCACAGAAATGGCAGAGTGCCTAAACTTACTCGGCAAGCACTGAGAACCTCCCCGGAATTCATGCGCAGACTATACAAACGTCATTGCAAGAAGGAGAGAAGAACGTAACCACAATATAGTCAGAAACTCAGCAACCCATGACCTGAAAGAAAGCTTATCCCCGGCTAAATGTCCCCTTCTATGCCCCTCTCCCCCCCCGCCCCCCGGGAAATGCTCACTAGAAATGAAAACATCTGCCTCCCCAGTAACAAGGCCATCTCTGGACACACCCACACACGTTTGCTTTCTGCCCCTTCTCAGTCTGTCATCTGAATGGCTCCCTGGGTCAGACTGCCAGGTCCCTGATAAGGAGGCCTCATCTCCAACAGCGGTCTTCTGATTTAAACTTACTAACTCCAGGCTTTAGTAGGATTCCCAAATTAACGAGCACAAAACGTACATCTAGGACACCTCTGACCTTTTCGGCACACACAACCATAATTCCTGAGCTTATTATTTTACACAATACGAGCCTGGTATTGAATTCCCCAGAAGGCAGAGGGAAACTCCACTTATATGGAACTTATTTTACTGTTCCTGAAACAAGTACTTATTTTACTGTTCCTGAAACAAGTATACTTGAATACAACCAGTTCATGGAACAGTCTCAACTGGGCAGGGGTTCAGATATCTAACCTTTTACCATTTTCAAAAGGGCCATGCCCAATCTCCCCTCCCTGGTGGGCACCAGGGCACTTAACATTTTGGGCAGGCTGCATAGCTTCCCGGCCACTTTGAGTAATGAAGAATCCATTTTGTATAAAGCTCCAAACAATTCACACTTTCCCTTCCCCATCACCAGCCAGTCTTGGAGCTTAAACATCCCAAGGTGGGTAAGAGAGGCTTTGTCCGCTCTTTTACTTCTCCTCCTCTTTGCTCTTCCATGGAGCAGAGGTGGGATGAGCTGCCATGGTCTGTCTCAGGATGCCCACCACCCCAGGCTCTACCTTCCTCATGTGTTTAGTTGGGGAGGAGGATATAGAGAAGGACAAGGGGCCCTTTCTTATCTGGCTGCTACTGGATTCTCTCTGATGGCTGTCACCATTTCTCAGACTAACACTGACTTGGCCTCTGATGCCCTCTGTAGAGCAGGTGACCCTATGCTGCTCTACTGTGTGCCATTTGAGTTCTTGGGAGGATGTGGCAGTTTGAGATTATTTATGAATTCCAAAAAGAGAGATAGATTATGTTTGTAAACTGGTCTGTAGCTCTGGGTATGATACCCTTTGACTGATTTAAATTCAAAGGCTTTACGTTTACTTGATTATCAAGATTAGGACTTTGATTCGACCACGTCATTAGGACGAACAGGGCTGAATCCCTGCCCCCCTTGGTGGGCTATATAAACGGACACTCAATCAAGGAGAACACAGAAAGAGATACACACGGGAATAAAGAGAGCTCCAAAGACACAGAAGAGGAGAGAATTTGTCAGCTTTGATCCTGTGGCCCCGGGGAAGAGAGATGAGCTATTGGCCTGATAGTTGACAGCTGACCTTGTGAAGAGAACAGAGCAGCTGAGCCCAAAGAGAAAATAGCTTTCCCATCCTACAGCTGAGATCAGAAGAAGCTGCGCCCACAGAACCTTAAGAGGAAAGAGGAAGGCTGAAACCTCGCAGATATCGGCAGCCATCTTGCTTCAATACATGGCAACAGATATTTGGTACCTTGAGTTGGGCTCTTTAGGGCCTTCTAACTGTAATCTTCTATCCCAAATAAATACCCTTTATAAAAGCCAACAGATTTCTGGTACTTTGCATCAACACCCCTTTTGGCTGACTAATGCAGAGGGCTTGGCTACAGTTGGGCAGGGCACACTTTGCATAGTTCCTGATGTGGAAAATCTGGCTCCAGCTTGACTTCCTCCAACCCCCTTCCGCCGTCTTGGGTGGAATGCAGGGGAGAGGGCTTAAGGCCATCTTCTTCTGCATGTCCATGCGATCCATGAGACAGGCACACATCCTTGTCACACAGAACAGCGGGAGAGCAGGCTGCTCTATGACCACTCTCTCCCTCTGCCAGGGCATTGCCATTCTCTTTTCTTCAGCTTGTGTAGGTGCTATGAGCATCTGCCTGCCCATAGTCCAACTGTGGAAAGATGCCAGTTTCCCTCTGGCAGCCACTCCCAATCTGGGTATGCATGCCTCTTAGACCCTTCTCCTTGGCCTGGAGGGTGTGGGGACACATTCTCTCTTCTTTTCCATGGGAAGGGAGGGAATAGCTTTGGCTCTTTCCAAAGGGACTCAAGACACAAAATTCTTTACTCTTCCCCAGTACCAGTCTCCATCCATGTAGCCAGGAAGCTGACCGTGGCAGGGTGGGCTTTGGCCCCTCTTAGTAAGCCCTGAACAGCATGCTTGGCTCTCCCATTGGCAGCTCTCTCTCCTTAGAATATGTGGAATTCAGTGTCTGCAAGAAAATTTCTACTTAGCATCCTGCTACATGAATATGCCTTTCAACAGTCACAGAAACTTGCCAGAGTTGAGGACGGACGAGAGGAACCCATGTGTGACAATTTGTGATTATTTCTGTGAATCTCAAAAAGAGAAAGATTATGTTTGTAAACTAATCTATTCTTCTGGGTGTGATAGCCTTTGGTTGCATTAAATTCAGCTTGATTAAATTACCTGTTAAGATTAGGGCTTTGATTTGACCACATCAGTAGGGCATGACTCAGAATGAGTCCCTGCCCCCTTGGTGGGCCTATATAAACAGACACACACTCAAGAAAACACACCAGAAGAGAGAGAGAGCTCTGTCATGTTTGATACTGGGGCCCCGGAAGAGATGGACCATTTGCCAGACAGCCTACAGCTGACCTTGGGAAGATAGCTGAGATTGATATAGGAAGAGAGAGATAAGCCCTAACTGAGAGAAGGGGACAGGGGACAGGAAGCCCAGAGGGAAAGGAGAGACCAGGCAGAGATCAGTAACCATCCTGCTTCAACATGTGGCAACTGACTTTGGTGAGAAAGCAACCTTGAGTTAGACTCTTTACAGCCTTGTAAATGTGAGCTTTTACCCCAAATAAATGCCCTTTATAAAAGCCAACAGATTTCTGATACTTTGCATCAGCGCCTCTTTGGCAGACTAATACACCATGCAATATTTACTTCATTAAAAAAATTCATATAAAATTTTTCTCAATGAAGAACTCCCCAGTCATAAACACAGAAGAGAGTTCAAATGTGGCTTATATGCATTTTTAGAAGCTACTGTAACTACTTTTCTATTTTCAAGCTGTTTTAAACTTAGAAAAAGTAAAACCTCTGTAATTTCCAATAATTGTGTGGGTCAGTGCAAATGGTAAAAGTCAGATTTTTAAAAGAGTTTAAAATAAAGGCAGCTAATTGTGTTTTTGTTATAAAGATTGTTAAAAAATAAGCTGATACATTCCAGATATCACAGTAATTTTGTTGGCAGTAAATAATTTATCAGGCTCATCTAGCAGCAATTTAAGGTAGACCAGCTGTAACTGATATATTCATAATATAAGATGGCTCTTTTCCTAGACACATGATTATTAGACTGAGTGCTATAAACATTTTTTAAGTGCAAAAGAATTTCCACTGCAGAAATTCATTATGCTTATGAAGATAATACTTCAGAGTACAAAATGTATTGAAGTATTGATTTTCAAAAAGTTTTGAGAAAGAAAATAGAATACCAGGGATAAAATAGCATCTGGGGCCTGAATTCTTAGAAAAGTAGTGATTTAAATTTAAGTTTTATTTAAGCTTTAGAATTTCTGGATCTGTAAAGGAGAATAGTACTTGCCCTACTTATTTCACCAGGTGGTTGTGTGGCTCAAATTAAGTTTCATGAGAGAGGGAACTTTTTCACAGCTGAATTTGCAGGGCCTGGAACATAGAAGGCCTTCAAACATATTTAATAAATGAATGGAATTATATAATGTGTTCAAAAGTTCTTGGTAAACAATAAAGCACTGTACAAACACGAGTTACTATTATTATTCATTATCATTTGTGGTTGGTCCACTTTAAGATCGCCACTTGTGCCTGTAGTAAACTGCATTGCGGCCTACACATTTCTGGTAAAATGTATCGGAAATTCCCCTTGCAGACTTCTTGTTAGAGGAGTCCTCATTTTTCCCACTAGAGGCTGAAAAGGACCTGCCATCTTTGTTGAAGAGATAAGGAACCTTTGTAATCAGCATAACTTTGCTCAAGGGCTGCTTACAGAAAGGGTTTATAAATGCTTCTATTAAGGACAGTTAATACCTCTTTTGCAATTTCATTTACTTATTAAGTTTCTCTCAATCCCTTTGCCACATATACTGCAAAGGCTAATTCAGTTGATCTGAACATGAAATCCAAGTGAACGGGGGTTAAGGAAAGACATAGCAGTCGTATAACCAAGATATTATCAATAATTTTAAGATTTATTTCTTTGACGAGGTAGAAGTCAACACACATCTGAGGCTGTATAATTGTAGTGCCAGCCCAGAGCTCTCTCTCCTGACTCTGGAAATATTTTCTTAAAGTACAGCGCAATTGTATTCAAATCAGGTCACTAGACAAAAAGAGTATCCCTAATCTCCGGTTTTCCTCCTAAAAGTGGACTTCATTTCTACCCTATTGGTAGAGATCCAGCAATTTACAATGCACTCTCTCCTTCATCACCCGTTTTGCCCTCTTTCCTGGAAGAGTCCCCAAAACTTGCTGTAAAATCTTCCATTATAAGCAAACAAACCCTCTTCCTTCTCGAACTCCAGCTCTATATCTCCATTCCATTTTAAGCAAAACTCTCCAAGAGAGGTGTATACCCATGGTGTCCACTTTCTCTTTCCTGACCTCACCTGAACCCACTCCACTGAAATTGCTCTTCTCAGTAACTCTGTCAAATCCAATGATCAACTCTTGCTTCTCATTTCTAATACTCTTCCCTTCTCTGGCTGTACTATGTGGTTTTATCCAGCCCCAACTCCCAAATTTGTACCTCCAGCCTGGACTTCTCTGAATTTCATGCTCAGATATCCAGGTGTCTATGTGGCACCTCCCCTTTTATGTTTAAGATGGATCTCAACCTTAAATTAAGATCCAAAACCAAGTGCTACTTGCCCTTACCTTCCCCAAAGCTTCTTATCTCATCAATAGCAAACTCATTCTTCCAGTTGCTCAGTCTCAAGATCTTGGAGTTGTCGTTTCTCACACACTGCACATTCAGCCCAGGAGCAAATCCTATTGAACATATTTCTAAAATCTTCTTTTACTTATTTATCCTTCTATAGCTGACCTGATTCAAGCCATCACCTTCTCACATTTGGGTTATTCCATTAGCTTTCTAACTGGTCTCAGTGCTTTCATCTTTACCCTCTGAGGGTTTCTTCTCAATACAACAGCCAAAATGATCCATTTAAAATGAAAGCTGGGGGTGGGGGTGGGGGAGGATGTGGCTCAAATGGTTGGGCGTCCGTCTCCCATATGGAGGGACCTGGGTTCGTTCCCCGGGACCTCCCAGTAAGAAAAAATAAAATAAAGTAAAATAGAATGAAAGCCAGATCGTGGCACTCTGCTCTATCTAAGAGGAAATTTCAAGCCCTAAGAATGGGCCTGCAAACATCTTACCTCTCCACCCTTCTCTCCATTCACTCTTCCTCTTGCTCACTCCATTCTGACAGCAAAGCACACTCCTGCTTCAAAGCCTCTGCATTTGTTTCTCCTTCTGCAGGAATGTTCTTCCTAACGATACTACATGACTAGCACCCTCACTTCCCTCAGGCTTTTGCTTAAATTGTCACCTTCTCAGGGAAGCCTTCCCTGACCACTGTAGCATCTGTATAAAAATCAAGTCTGTGCTTTCCATCGTGTAAAAGGATTAACCTTTCAAGTAGAAATTAAGAATTTGGAAAAAGTTCAGAGCACAAGAACCCAACATTCATTCAAAGAGAGTTACTGAGCATCTACCGTGTGCAAGGCAGGGATGACAAAGATGAAGTGGGTTCAGCCCTGGAACAGGTATCGCTATGGACACGATTCTTTTTCCTTTGCCAGGACTAGCAGTGAACTGGGATTGAGAGGCTGATGGTGGGTCTCAGAACAGATCAAGCTGACAACAGCTCCATAAATTCCAGCACACCAATTAGGCTTTGGAAACCTGCTGGGAGTCTGCTGATGTTGTGTTGCTAGTTTAATAAAGAAACTTTTATGAACAGAGCCCTCCAGCCAGATATCATAGATGAAATTTTCTGCCTTGTTCTAGCCCTGAAAAAACGGCTTTTCCTCTGTTTCTCTCTTATATTTGTCATAATTCTTTCACACTTTAGGCTGTTCAGAAATTGACCAGAAAGAATCCAACAAGAAGTGTGAAAGGTTTGGAGTGAAATTTAAAGGAATATTGAAGTCCATTCCTTTTCCTGGGTGACAGCGCTTCTGAAATAAAACATAAACAAACTTGAGGAGAGAACAAAAGAGCTTCTAAGGCAGAAGGAAAAAGGGCATCCTAACAAAGGACGCCTCGGTCAGCAGCAAACTCAGCAGCCCTTTGAGCAGAGACATAAATGAGACAAGATCTGTCAAAGGATAGAGACAAATCCATTTCAGTCAGGCAATAACGTACCAAACACTTCATATGCATCTTTTCTTCTAGCAGTGACAGCCCCGAGGTTTTTATTCCATGGGCACTAACTGAACCCTGCCTAGAAATCAGAAAATCAGAACTTCTTGTCTCTCCTGTGTTACCCAGGGGCTGCAGCCGGCATATGATCATTTCTTCTGTTCCACTGTTGGAAACACAGAAACGACCCTCCTTCTCTCTTCTCAGATGAGCTTCCTGACGATCCCTAACAATCGCATGCGATTTAGATCTTCTCTTCAACTACACTGTCAACTTCTCGAATTCTTGGGTCTGTGTCTTTATTTCTAGTTGGTTTGATGATTCTAAGGTAAAGGGTGAAAGGAAGAATTGGATGCACCCTGACCCTTTTTAGTGTCAGATTATTTTATTGGCAGGGAAGGCTGAACTCAAGAAATGGCTGCTGCTTGTCATTTCTCCACCTTTCTGAAGAGCAGCCTTCTCAGACCTGCCTGTGAGCCCTTCCCCCTGCATCTATGGGGAAGATTCTTGCACAGATAGGTAATCACCTGCAGGAAGTGGAGAACCTGGCCTATAGTTGTGCATGTGTGACCTACTATTGCTAGTGTCAGCATCAGTCACTCGGCCAAAAGTGGGAGGAAGAAAACACAACCTTTGGTCCCATCATTAAGCCCGCTGGCATGATATAAATTCTTGATGTCACCTGTTGCCTGCCCAAGTCTAAGTTCCCTCCCTCCCTCCATCTCTCTCTCTCTCTCTCTCTCTCTCTCTTCCCCTCTCCCTTCCCTCCCTCCCTCTCTTTTTCTTTCTCTCTCTCCCTTTCTACCCCTTTTTCTTTCTCTTTCTTTCATTCTTTCTTCCTTTCACATTAACTTTGATTCTTGTACTGATAGTACACAAAAAAGCCCTTAGCTGCCATATTGGGAGAGAACTATAGGCTTATGTGATATCTCTTAGTCATTTGCAGGGATAATGTATAACACACATTCCCTAATATGACAATTGTAGTCCTAAATGGCGTTACATGGTTATTTATGAAATCTCTTCACAGGAAAAATAGAGCAAAGAAAAAAAATTGAGCATTTTGTGTGCAATCCAGATCTTATTGTACAACTCCCCAGGTCCTCTGGATGTTGCAAGGAATTTGAGTCAATTAGGATGATGCTGTTTATAGCAAGGGCTATTTTTCTTGCTCTACTTCAAAGTTTGGATGCCACCACTATGATACAAGTATTTTTCAGAACTAAGCAGAAATATTCATAACTCATTCTGAAAAGCAGTAATCAGCTTTTTATCATATCATGAATTGCTGTAAAGAAACGAGTTATTGCAACGTAACATTGTTCTTTGCCAGTAACATCTCTTTAAAAAATGCATTCTGTTCCTCTCTTGCCAACCAAGGTCATCATTTTTTTTATGTAAACCCATTTTATTAACTACATGCTCAACATTTTTGCCTCTGGTATAAAAAAGGAATTGGACAAAGCCATTAACTCAGCAATATTTATTGAGCACCCCCCCACTATTTCCTCATTTTATCCTTGCGAAAATATATAAAAAAAAAACAAGGTCTAGTTGAACAAGCATCTTGAATGATGCCAACCTAAGAGGTCTCTGGTGGAAGGCTATGCAGTTTTTTCCTCAGTTCTGCCTTGTTCAACACTTAAATCAATAAGTTGTATAACTTGAAAGGAATGTTTTTTTGAGGTAAGCTTTTTAAATTAGCACATTGCACAGTTGGGAAGGATAACTGATACAGTGAGTGACAATCAAGTTTAGAAAAGGTCTTGATAGACTTGGATTATTGGATAAACAACTTGGTAAAACTGTTTTATCTGGAAGGGAATAATACAAATGTAAAACCTTGCATTATGGTTAAGCACACATGCACGCACGCACACTGCTCAGGGCTGAGAAGGGAGATGTGGCTCAATAGTGGACCACTGAAAAAGACTGGGCAATTTTCGTGAAGAAAGGCTCAGTGAGAATTAACAATATGTTATTGCTGTTTAGCATGAAAATCAACAAATCAGATGTGCCGAGAGCTTGGGAATCAGGATGCTATGTAGCCCATATTCCATTTATCCAAATAAAGTTGGCAAGGAGCTGGATACGTTTAATATAGTGAGGGGAAGACATCAAATTGTCTTCAATTTTTTTTGTTTTTTTTCTTTGTTTTCTTTT
>JAQZBX010060581.1:0-17521 GCA_029593785.1 Cabassous unicinctus | reverse complement strand
AAGCAGCCCAGAGCGGAAGGCAGAGACCAGCCAAGGATCAGAGACCATCTTGCTTCAACACGTGGCAACTGACTTTGGTGAGAAAGCAACCATGAATTGGTTTTTTTATGGCCTTTTAACTGTAAGCTTTTCCCCAAATAAATACCCTTTATAAAAGTCAACAGATTTCTGGTACTTTGCACCAGCAGCCCATTGGGAGACTAATAAACAAGGTAATTTGTTGTCTCTCACCATAGAATGGTTATGTTCAGGTATAAAGTTATCTAGTAAGCAAGTGAACAACTGAATGGTGTAAACAGAAATAACAGCAATGAAAATGCAAGTTAATATTGATGTTAGAGGAAAGGCAGACTTGAAGTAGAATCTAATTCTAAGGATGCAGATATTTGACAGATTTACTCTCTTGGTATAGGGATATTAGAAATTGTACATTGCTCTTAAAAACAGAATCACTTCAAAAATAGCCAAGAGAAGACACCATTCTTCTCCTAAGAACTTCAGTGATTTCAGATTGCTGCTTCAACCCAGCAGTCAAACAACTGTTTTCACATTCCCTAAATTTTCATCCTTTTATGTCCTACCTCTCTCTAACTCAGACCAATAATTCCTGAAATACATCAGAGACACAAGTATATTACAGTTCCATGGCCCTCTAATCCTGTGTTATATGATTGGCCTCACCTTCTGGAAATAACCTTTTTTCCTCCTCTTTATAGGTGCACTAATGTTGCCTTAAGAGATAGGTAATTTTATTTGTGTCCATCTACCTTGCAGCACTCTCATGCATGCAGAAAAAACATATTCACACATATTCCTATTAGAGCACACTCCTAACTTTGCAATAATTATTGTTCTTTAACAACCCCTTGAGGCACAATTTCACACAACACTTATCAACTAAATAATTAAAAACTAAACATGACTTCAACTCCAGCACTTTTCTTCACTATAACATTTCTACTAAAAAAAAGAAGAAACAAACAAACAAAAAACTGGTAATAGGATAGGGCTTTGAAAACAAATTGGCATAAGATTTGTTATACAGAATTTTTCAATTAATAAAATTGATTTTTTGTTTTTAGTCTGTAAAGAAACTTTGTGTCCCATAAAGGATTCTTACCAAAACTGTCTTCTATGCATAATTATCCCAATAGTTCATTCTTAAATTTGTTCTATGAAGTTTCAGCTTCTTAGGCTGCTTAAAGCAGATACCATGAAATCGGTAGGCTTAGACAATGAGAATTTATGAGCTTACAGTTTGAGGCCAGGAAAAAGTCCAAATCAAGGCCTCATCAAGGCGAGGAGACTGGCTGCTGGCTATCTTTGGCTCTTCTGCCACATGGTAAGGCACAGGGCAGCATCTGCTGGTCTCTCCCTTCTCTTCTGGGTTATGTTGCTTTCAGCTTTTTTCTTCTGTGTCTGTCTCACACTCTCTGTATTCATTCCATTTATAAAGGAATCCAGTAAGAAGGTTAGACCCATCCTGAATGAGGTGGGTCATACTTTAAAGTAAATCTCATCAAAAGGTCCTACTTTTACACCCACAGGAATGGATTAACTTTACAAACATGTTTTTCTGGGGGTATATACAGCTTCAAATCACCAAAAATTAATTGAGGTAGGGAGAATGTGTCCCTTATTTCAAGAATGTCACTATAAATCCAAAAATGATCTCAAAAAATACAGTATCTTGAAAAATAGATCACTATATAAAGTCACCATTGCATTACATACTTCACTGAAAGTAACAAATCAAATCATAGTCTGATATTATATGCCATTAACTTATGTTAATAGAGATTATTTCATATCATATATTAATTTTTACTAATATACATCAAATAATTTATGAATAAATATGTCATAATCCTTAAATATCAGTATGTTTTGAAGAAATTTGTTTACAGAAGAAACTACATCTTTAGTTGAAAGAGTATGAAAAAAATAATCAATGACTATTTAAAAATTGGCATATTAGGGGAACTGATATGGCTCAGTGGTTGAGTGTTGGCGTTTCACATACGTAGTCCCGGGTTCAATCCCCAGCCCCAGTAGCTCAAAAAAAAAAAAAAAATGACATATTATAAAAATTGTGGCACAAATCAAACCTCAAATCTCAAGTTACTTAAATGTTTTAAGTAAATGATGCCTTCCGGGTTGAAACAAAAGAAAAAAGAAAAATAGAAGTCAAAGATATTTCTGAAGGATAATGAACCAAAAAAAAATTTACAATGATAAAACGCATACTTTCAGCCAAAGTAAACTAAAAACTTGCTTACATATATCTATATAAATTCAGTCATGAAATTTCTTTATAGGAAACTGGAGAAATAGGAGTATTCAATGGATATTTAGGTGTGGCAGGATCCAAGAGTGACTGGTGTAGTCATTCTTTGGGAAAAGATTAATTTGGGGGACTTTAAATTTTAGTGAAGACAAAAGTATTAAAATACATAGGAATTGTGGGCTCATTTCAGTGCTATACACATAGTAAGTAATTAATAAGTATTTCTTGAATTAAGTAATTGAATGATTCACCGTCCACTTCAATTTTAGTACAGGGATTATTATGTAGATGTATGACAAAAAAGAATGAGTTGGACTGAGAAATGACTGAATTAATAAAATGGCCTTTTTAAAAAGTAAAACTGGTAGCAATGGAAAATGAAATTTATCCAGTTAAGCAAATGAAATAACATTTATTGGATGTAATATACCAATATTAGTATTTGTGTGGATCTGTTTCCTGACCAAATAAAATGTGTTTCTGAAAGAAGAGGGAAAAATGCTAGGGCTAAATTACAGAAAGTATGATTGAACAGTGATTTCTACCTGTTAACTTGGAATCATTAGACTGGAATAAATGCTAGAAAAATTGCTTGAAGTGGTGAAATATGATTTTAAAAATTCAGTTTTTCAGAATGACTTCTTGAAAATAGGGAAACATCTTCAAAAACAAAGGAGAGAACAAAATCAAGAATGTTTCACAGCTAGTTTTAGCACTAAGTTGCTTTCAAGCTGAATAACAAATACAGTTAGAAAAGTCGTAACAAGCTTGCAAGCATGTACATGTTTAAAGACCTAGTGACAATATTATCCTAGACTTTTCTCCTGTGAAATTTCCCTTCTCTCTTCCAGTCATCTGCCTTTTTCTCTCTTTTCCTTCCACAGTCATTGATTTAATCATGATTCAGATTCTCATTATCTTACATCAGAGTTACAGAAATAACTTTCTGGTTAATCTCTCTGACTCTGAACTTTCTTTTACTGTTCAATCTTAATATGATTTGCAGATAATATGTTTAAGAGTTTGGTTTTTAAGAATCTCAATAATGTGAGCCATTCCTATTTTTATAAGCCTCCCCCCACCCTTCTCCTGGCCATTCCTCCACTTCCATGCATTTATACTCTGATCAAATTCATATGTCATATCCTAATATTAAATTCAGTCCAGTTGGCTTCAATTAACTCCAAATATTTGTTCTACAATTATATTCCAGATATAGTGATGGGAGTTTGAATGACAAAAATAAGGCACAATCCTGCCTTCAGTCTTGTTGCAGAGAAAACAAGTGGCCCAGCACCATAAATACTATAGGAGCACGAGGGGCACATAATTCAATTTGCAGGATGTCAGATCACCTGGTAGGTGACACATGAACTTCCTTTTATTGAACTTCTGGTGTTATTTTCACCTGGAATATTTTCCTACTTTCCCTCTACACATTTTTTTCCTGCCCAAAATTTTCTTAAGTGATCTAGATATTTTAGTTTCTTTTTACTTATAGAACACAATCTACCATTTGTGTTTGCAAGTAAAAAGAAAATCATTTGGAAAATAGACATCATTGGCAACTAGTCGCCTTAGAGTTAGGACTTAAAGAGATAAGGTAACTCAGGAAATCACTATTCCAACACAAACTCCCACAGGTTATAAACTAGATGGCAGACAATTCAAAATTAAGATACTAAAAGCAGAGTTTTAAGACAAAGACATTACTGTCTACCCTGGATAGCTGGTTTAAGAAAAGGGTATTTACTGTCTACCCTGGCTAAGATTTCGTCAGTTTCTCAGGGAGTAAATTTTGAAATAGCAGAACATCTTAATTTAATGGTGACATTTGATCACATACATAAATATGCTTAGAATAACTGAAAAAAATGGTGTGTACTTTATGTAATAATGCAAACTTTTATATTCACAACTAATGGATTCATTTTAAAAAAATAACAACATAAAATTCTGAGTTAATGAACTGCTTCAGACACCATGATAGGCTGAATAATGGCCCCAAAGATAGGCAGTTTCTAATCCCTTATATCTATAATGTTACTTTATATGGCCAAAGGGACTTTGCAGCTGTAAGGAGGGTAAGGATATTAAGATGGGATCCTGGGTGGGCTCTAAATGTAATTACATGTTTCATAATAAAAGGGGGCCAGAGGAAGATTTAACTTTAGAGATAGAAGGCAATGTGATGACTGAAATAAGATGTTATCCTGCGGGCTTTGAAGATGGGAAAAGAGGCCACAAACTGAAGAAGGCAAGGGAAGAGATTCTCCCCTCAGAGCCTCTGGAAGAAGCACGGCCATGCAGACACCTCATTTTCTGCCCAGTGAAACTAATTTTGGATTCTGACCTCTAAAGCTGTAAGAAAATAAATGTATGCTGCCTTAAACCACCACAAGTTTGAGGTAATTTATTGTAGAAGTGATGGGAAACTAATGGAGACTATCAAAAATTGCTTTTCATTCTTGATTACCTCGAAGGACATTGGTTTTAGGGTTCTGGAGCCCCTAGATGTCAGACTAAGAAACAATTAGTACAGAGTCCTGTTTTAGTGATGCTGATTCATATCTACATCTGTAACACACTGCAAACATATCTAGTATTAATACTAGGCACAGAACAGTTATTCATAAATTATTAGTTTCTTTTTTTTCTCTTCACATATTCATTTGTGTACCCAGATGTTCTTTGTTTCATAAATGACCAACCATTGGGCTAATATATATGCCACATAGTGATAAAACTACATATATTTTCCTCCATATAAATGCTTAAGCTTTTTCCAGTCCTAGGACAAACTCAATTCACTATGCTGGAGAATCAGCATAGATTCAGCCAAGATGTATAATACCTGCCAGATATGCTTGGGTTCTTTGGAGGACCATACTGAGCAGGGAGGTAAAGGTGAAGTAGTGGATGCAATTTCTCTAGAATAGATGGAAAACTTAGCACACATCATTGAATTTGTATGCACCAAATGCTTAGGTTTAAAAGTCACTAAGCCTGGCACAGGAGAAGTGGCAAGACATTTAAATGGATGTAAAATTTTCTTTAGGAGAAAAGACATGCTCTGGAAAAAGCAAACACTTGTAACAGTGGAATAAAAAGGGGACAGTCAATTTCACAAGGGCCAGTCTTGAAAAACCTTCCGTGGCCTGACATATAAATGTCCTGGAGGAAAGTAGAATTCAAAATACAATGGAGCAAAACAAATTACCTATAAAAGGACACGACTACTTTGTCAAGTAGGCAGAGTTATAAGGTTAATTGAGGACTTGTTCCTGACTCCTCTAATTAGTACTTATGAATTTCTCTGGGAAAAGGCATAAAATCCCCAATGTTGGAAAGTATAGAGATACTAATTTACAGAATTTGCAGAATTACCATGAAATATTGTCAAACACAATTTTAAATGATCATGTTGATACTGACGAAAGGTATGTTCCTTCTCTCCGACACATGCTAAAGACCAATTCTTGAGACACCAGGGTTTCAAAGAGAGAAAGAATTTGTGCAAGCAAAGTGGCCTCCAGCGGCCCAAAAACTGCCTCCTGGATCTATTGAGTATTGGGGTGGAGCTGGCACAGATTTCTTCATTAATAAACATGAAGTGGTTGAACAGGATGGAGGTGGGCACCAAACTATGGTGAGTCACAAAGTTCTGGGATAGAAGAGTACAGAGTATAGATCAGTTACAAGGTTTTCCATATGGATATATTAAACAGGAGGGTGAAGTGGTACCATCACAATAGTAAGCATACACAAGGGTGAGCCTAAGTCTAGAGTAATCATAAACAGGGTGAGACTATTCCAGATAGCTTCAGTAATTTCAGATATTAACTTTTGGATATTTTATAATATAAAGGCATCTATATAATGATTTTGTAATTATAATTAATTGTTAATTCTTAATCCTCCACTACAATGTAGAAACCATAAACCACATAGGGTTCAAACCCCTTACTCTTAAGCAAATTTTCTTCAATTAAATAAATTATGAATTATGAAACTTAATGAAGGGGTGAGATATGAAATGAAGTGACTTTATGCAAAGGGGAATAATCCAAACACTGTTCAGATTCCAAGTGTAAAGGACTTTTGGTATGTAAAAATCATTAGAACAATTAAATCTTTACACTATTTGGCAACAGTTGAGGTTAGTGACTGTATTTTCCATAACTAAGGCTAAGGTAAGACAGTGCTTTCATTTGCAAGAAAATGAGTTAGAAAAGATCCTATTAGGAATGCTCTTCAGCTTGAATTGCAACCAAAGAGCTCAAAAGTGCTTGTCAAGAAGAAAGTGAGGTTTCTTGTCTTTATTAGCTTTACAGGTCAAACATTGAACCTGCAGTGACTAAAAAGGAAGGAATTCATTCAGATGTTTTAAGAAGTATGAATTTCGTTCTCTATGTTTAGCTTCAATATTACCACAGCACATTTTGGAAGACAACATGCAGTTATTTGGCCTTTTCTGTTATTATGGCTGCATCATTTCTGGAATTGTTTTCAAAGGAATGACAAGATATTTTAGATTTGCTTGACATATACTTTGCATGTGAGCAGCTATATGACTATTTTATAATATTTCTGTTACTCTACAGGTAAGGTGGAGTGTACTGAACAAAAATTCACCTTATTAAGAAAAATTTGTATAAAACAAGGTTTACCTGCCTTTGCCTTAGACTCATAATCAAGTGGAGTTTCAAGAAACAATGCAAAACCCTCATACGGAAGGAGTCACTAGTTCAAATTATTTCAGAGGCTGGATGTTATGGGATGTGTGGCAAAATGAAGAGGGCATACCACTTGGCCATATTCAAATTCAACTTTATTTTAATTGTTCTGGCAAGAAAGAAGATGTCTATGTGTCAGTTTTGCCCTGGGTCTGTGGATCACCATTTGGGAACTCTTGCTATAGAGGTTAATTTCCACAATTTGTTGAGAACATCTAAGCTCACACTCCAAAATTGGACCTAATACTTTGTGTACATCAAAGCATGTAGAGTACTGCTACAAGTCCTAATGAATAAAGTGTTTATAGCCTTAATCAGCATGACTAAGAAATTGGTATTGGTGTTGTCCAGAGTCTCTTTGGGGCCTCTTTGGGCCTTCTTCAACCAGGCTAAGTGGAAAAGTCCATTTCTTATTAATGCTAATGCTCATTACTACTACTTAATCCTAAACTAAGACTTTGCTTTTGTAAAAATCCTTGCTATTGAAGTTTTACCAAATTTGGTAATCTTTTCTTCTGTAGTTAATATGTTGCTAATCCCATCTAGTTATTTTTCACCTTTAGAAGTTCAATTTGGGTCTTTTTTATATGTACCATGTCTCTCAATATGCTCATGCTTTCATTCACTGTCTTCATCATATGGAGGATATATATAAAATACTGTTTTAATGCCATTATCTACCTATTCTATTATCTGTGTCATATCAGGGTATATTTATATTGATTGATTTTTCTCCTTCTAATGGGTCCTAGTTTCCTGCTTCTTTGTTTGACTGAAATGTTGTTTGGGATTATAATTTTTTAAGGTAAATAATTTTAACATGCATCACATTATTTATGGTACATATTCACACTTTCCCTCTTGTGTAAAGTGCTTACTTTAAAATATACTAATTACTTTCTCTGGATGTATATTTGGAAATGAAATTTAAAATTTTGCTTTCATAGATGGAAATATTCTGACATACTAATATTTGCATGCAGTAGTTTAATCAACCTCAGGCAAAAACATGGGGCATGGGGTTATTTCCAAATTATTGGAAAAGCACCAATGATACAGAATTTTAAGTTATAATTCATATTAACTTATCTGACAAATAAGTTAAGCTAAACAAATTACACTAAAAATATCAACTTTTTAAGAATCATTTTTATATATCAGTTATGCTAAAGATCAACAGAGAAACAATTAACTTATAAACCATCCCAGAAATACCTTTATAATCAAGTCCATTATAATCATCTCAAATAATATTGTGTTGGAAAGACAAGCATCAAGTGTTAACCATAAAACAATGTACTACAGTTAAGTTCAAAATTTAGTTCAGTGAATACATAAGATGATACAAAATGATACAGAAACCAATTTTTCTACCAATAATACCATTCTCAATGTACTTTGTGAGTTACTATAAAAATGAGCAATGCTGTTTTCTTCCCTAAGAGTCAGGGGAGCTGGGGAAAGGACTAAGCAAGTCAAGAAGCTCGCGTGGTTGACTTTTATTGTAAGATCATAACTGTCCCACAGCAACTTAACCCCTGGATAAGCAAAGGAAAATAAGAAAAAGGAAAACTGCTTCAGGTTTTCAAATGCCAATGACTTCAGTCCCTAAATCAAAATCACTGGCTAGATAAATTCAAAATGACACAAGTCTTTCGGTGAACCCCTTCATTCTGTGCTGTATCATCAACACCATCTGCAGTTTTTTCTTCTTCTCCTTCTCCTCCTCCTTCTCTTCCACCATCTTCTCCTCCTTCTTTTACTTTTTCCTCTAGCATTTCAAAAGGAGTCATTATATCATAGAGAAATAAGAGGAAACCATAAAACCAATCAAAATTTTCATCTGCTAAAATATTAAGGACTTCCTCAAGGACAATCATATTTTCATTACTGACATCTTTGGCCAGGCCTAATAAAACTTTGGCATTATCCACATCAAAATCCCTACCATCATCAACATCATAGACTCCTACTTTTCCCAGAACTTCCTCATAATCAACAAGATCAAACCAAACGACAGCTACTGATGTCCAGCCTCCCAGCAATGCAATCACCATAAACCATGTAAATAAATGAACTTCCAGAGAGGCCTTCTTTTCTCCCATTCTTGTGTCCTCCAAGTTTTGTACCCGAAACTAGTACATTGTTCCAAGCCTCTAGTGGTTGTCTACATTTTCCAAGATCAGAAAAAATCTCAGAGTCTTCAATTCATTTTAAAGTTTCATGTTAGACATGCTATTCTACCTCTGAAAAAACTATCAGGTTGAAATCCATCAGATCTCTCATGGGTCAGCACAGATACTTCACTCCATTTTTTTTTTGAGGGGAGTAATACTTCACTTTTGAAATTAATTATGACTTGTAACTAACTTACTTGGGAACAGTTTGGTCTTTTTGAAGAATTTTAAACTTTGTTAGGCAAGACCAGAGCAGCCTTTAATCTAGGTCTAATTTGGCACCACTACTGAGGCAATATCTATTTACCTAATGCCTCAGGTGTTACAAATTTTCTCCACTCTGACTTTTGAGAATGTGAGCCTTGAGAATTGTTGCATCTATTCCTTTCCAATGGTTCTTTCCATGGTCTTTGGTAGTTTCCTCATACAAATTCTCTGATAAGTACTGAGCTAAAAACTCAAGGGGAACCTTCTGCAGACCTCTGAGCTCTCCCTTTGTGCAGTTCTCTCCTGTCTGGTGCATGCCCTGCCAATTCCAACCACCTTGGGCTCCCCCAAGTATTCTGTCTCACCCAAATACTCTGTCTCCTCAATGCTGGGAGACCACTGAGCTTGGTTTGGGTTCCTCCTCTCTGTACTTCATCTTAAAAACTCTGGAGAGAATATGCTGGGGAATTGAAGTCTTACTTCATGTGTTTCTTTTCACTCAGAAATCGCTCTCCTGTACAGCCTGTTGCACAATGTTCAAAACTGTTATTTTTCGTATTTTGTGGAGACTTTTAGTTGTTGAAGGAAACAGAATGATTCTGATCCCTCTTACTCCATCTAGCTGAAAATGGAAGTCCTTCCTGAGGTTTTTATTAATAGATGTCTGATTAAGTAATTTTCAATAATATCTGATTTTTTTGTGTGCCATGAATGAGTGATGATTCAGCCTTATGTTTCTAAACCAATCTTTCTGAGAAATCCATGTTTTTCTAGTGTGTGAGGGGGAAATATAGAACCCCTTTAATAGGAGAAGTCCCTCTCTGCTAGGACTAGAAACCAAAACAATTCTCTTTGACAACATGGCAACACATCCTCTATAAAAATATTATACATCCTCTTGCTGTTGCCATGCTGTGCTTTAGCATATAATTTCTCCTGTAGTGTACCTAGTTCCACTTTACTGTTATGTGGCAGGTAAGGGCTTGTTTCTCAGTCTGAAAAGATATAACATTAAATAAAGTAATGTAAAATATAAAAATTGTTTGCTTTCAAAGTGTAACACTGCAATGTTGGAACTGTCTTGGGTTTATTTCATCTCCGTATGATAAGAAAGATCTAAGAAAATTTAAAACATGGGTTTATTTTTTTTTCAATTCAACAAAGACAAGACCAACTCTATTTTCTTCCAAAAGGGTGATCTTATCCTTGCAAGAGTTCATAAAATTCCAACTGTGTTAAAATATTAATCACTTTTCAGAAACTTATATGCTTACAAATAGATGAATGAATATTTAATTTTCATTTTACTTGGGATAGAGAAAGGTATCTACTAACTATTTAGAATTGTAGCCCAATTTAAACTAAATGTCTGATGATACCAAATGAATTAGACTCATCCGAATTCCACATTTAGCACTGAAAATTAGCAGCTCAACTGGGATTCCCAATTGTTGCCACTTTTCCTGAATGTTAACTCCATCATAGACCAACACTCGTCAGTGAACCAATGTTTTGAAAAGTATTACTATAATATATATATCTGCTACAGGAACATAGGGGAAGGGTGACTCTTTCTGTGCTGGGAGCAGTTTTACAGAAGAGTGCCATCTGAGGCATTAAATAAGATATCGAACATGTGGATTCAATATTAGAAATTGTAGACACATATAATATACTTAGGTCTTGGAACAAATAAGACCTGGAAATTCTCTGCTGAATGAATTACTCTAGCTTTCTAGCTTTCAGGAATAAGATATATAAGGCAAAGCACAAAATCTTCCCAGAGCTTTTGTATTTATTCTTCCCTTTCTTGTAACACACGTTCCCAGATATCCACGTGGCTTACTCACTCTCTCTAATCCTACATTTATTAACATAAATGTCATATTATTAGTAGACCTTTCCTGACCACCCCATGTAAAATAGTAAACCATCTCCCACAGGCACCCTGTCACTATTCTATTCCCCTTATTCTCTTTACTTTTTTCATAGCTCTCATTACTACCTTTGGTTATTTCTTTGTTTTCTGCCTCTCCCCACTAAAATGTAAGCTCCACAGGACAATAACTTCATCAGTTTTTTCTACTACACTATTCCCAGTTCCTACAGCAATGCTTGTTGGCACATAGTAGGCCTGCCATAAACATTTGTTGAATGAGTGAATGAAGCACTGTATATTGTGCCTGGCACATAGTAAGTACTCAGTTAAATTAGTAAACTTTTTTATCTCATCATCATTGTTATTACTTTTATGATTATTCTAAGATTCAAAACACTTCCAAGCAATTACATTTTCTTCATAGGTATAGAGCAGAGGTTCTTAACCTTTTTTGATCCACAGACCCCTTTGCCAGTTAAGTGAAAACCACGCACCCCTTACTAAGTCCACACTATACTGTGTATTATTCAATAAATATATCACACTCACAGAAACATGTCCCCACAAGAATAATGTTTTTTGAATTTCAGTTCAAGCTCATAGATCTCTTGTTAAGAACCCCTGGTATAGACAGAAATAAGAGGTAACTATTTTGACACTCAAAATGAGGAACTGTATCTTAGAATATACATTGAGTGAGTTAGGATTAATTTAGAACAATACCTATAGGTAAAAAAATCATCTCAAATATGTAATTGATTGTTTTTGATAAATGTATTTTAAGCCACTTGAATTATATTTTATTTAATTTCAGTAATTCGATAGTTTGTCAAACTCAGTAATTAGATGTCTTATTGAATGCAATTCTCTGAAAGTACACAATCAAACTTGATGTCTTAAGAATTGAATAGGATACTCTAGAGAGAGTAAAATATTTGAGAATTATGAAAGGCAAAAAACTGATAAAAGTTGATAATCCAAAAAGTTACAGCATTAGTAAATTTGGACAAGAATGTGGAAAATCACCAATTTTAATTATGATTTTATCCTCATGTATTTCATTGCCTTATAATGTAGCCTCTTGCCTCGCCAAAACTTTGCTAACTTACGTTATTCATTTACTACACAAAAATAAACTCATGAACATATAAAATAGAGCAAATAAAATATAATAAATACATACTAAACACTTTTCATAGACTACTCTTCATCAAGCAATGGGAAGACAAAAATAATCAAGGCACGTTCATGGTCTCAAAAAGCTCAAAATTTGCTATGTAAGCAAGTAGGTCTAATTTGCTATGATTAGTGCTAAGTTACTCTAAATTCTAGACTCTAAATATCATGGACCAGTAAAATTTTGATAAAAAACAGAATTTAAGGACATTGGCCAACTTTCCTTGAATAATCACCAGTGCATAGAAGAAATGGTTTTATAACATCAAGAATAGTTAGAAAATTTAATCTAAAAGTAAAATATTTTAAAATTTAATTAATTGAGCTGGGTGAAAACTCATTTCTCTGGCCATATTTCTCCTTTTCCTGTAGATGTGAATTTCAGCACAGACCTACTTATCATTGTTTTAGGCAACATTGCTATATAGAAGTGCTACAGGCACATGGAAGAGGAAGTGATTTATCCTGTGCTGGGAGCAGCTTCACATGAGGGAGACATTTGAACCACCAGTCAAGATAAGGAATAAAGGAGAAATAGCATGTTTGGGGTATAGTAAAATAAGCGAGAGAGTCAAGACTATGAGAGGTGACAGACATGGAGCACTAGTCACTGGCAGTAGAAAAGTGAAGCATCAGCGAAAAAGAGTAAAAGGAGACAACACTAAGTTCTATGACACAGGAAGACAACCTCTGGCACACAATTTTATATGTAGCCTTAAAAGCCTTTTGATTTCTTAACACTTTATATTTTTCAGTTTGCAACCTCAATAGATTTCCCTAGCAGGTTTAAGATACCTGAACTCAAAAAACAAAAATAGGAGGTAGGAAGAGGCAAGAAAATCTCTGGTGCTGCATGTCAAACTTTGGTTGAAAGCACATGTCCCATGCTGAAAGCTATCCTCAATTTAGGGGAAGGAGTCATTTACTCAATGACTCAATGTAATAGTCCATCTCCATGCATTGTTTTAAATAAACTGAATCAAGAAAAAGGTGAACCCGAATGCAAGAAGAGATTTTATATATTTCTAAAAATATTTCACAATAAATACCTGCTTCAGTTATAATAACTCCAAACTAGAAATAACTTAAATATCTAATAATAAGAAAATATTCTATGTAAAATTATATTGCCAAATATCTATCAGAATACAGGAAATACTTAAACTATAATATTAAATGAAAAGGATGCATGACTATTTTATGAATAGATATGTATATTCATATAATACATTCATTATATAGTCATTATATGTGTGTGTGTGTATATATATATATATATATATACATATACATATAATTACACAAACACATCACAAAGGATTGAAAAGAAAATACCAAAGCCTTAGCTGTTATGTATTGATTGAAGATTATTGACTGGATTTTCCAAAGTTTATATAATGAATATGCATTACCTTATAATATGAAAACAAATAATATAGTAATTCTAAAGTACAATCTGACAATATGTAAATTTCTGACCTATAAATGGTTAAGTCTCACTATCTGAAAATTCCATGGTTCAGAATGTCTGGAAAGATGAGCTTTTGCTTAACGACAATCAATGTATACTCAGCAACACTCTTTCTTATGGGCACTGCTTAATATGCCCATATATTAAGTCCACTGAGATGCTACCCTTATCATTTGATGAAAAAAAAAAAAATCTAAGAAAGAGTAGTAATTAAAATTATCCTTCCCCTCAAAAGTAAAAATGAAACAAACAAGCATACAACGAAAAACATAATCTTCATACTACTCTCATAAAGATTAAAATAATACAGAAGAAGAGCATAGTCCTCCAAGGTCAAAATGCACTAACTATGCTTACTAAAACTTCATCAATTATGCACTTAATTTTTTTCTTTTTTTATGATAGACACTCGACAAAACTTCAATAATAATAATACTATTTCTTAGATGTAATTATCAGTCTTATGACTGGAATCTAGCAAAAATCTTTAATTGGCATGAGGATAGTAAATGCAGAAGTTATACATTATGGAAAAACAAGAAATAAAAAATAACTGTTTTAAAGGGTATGCAATCAAAGACAGTAAAGTGCTTTTGTGCCTTTATTTTTCTCCAACTTAGACCATTAATAGAAGTACCTTTGCAAACTTTAGGTTAGTATGTATTAAATACGAGATAGATAAGTAGATTGCAAGATGATACATGATACATAGGTGATGACAGATGATAGATACAGGAAATAGAAATGAGAGAGAAAGAGAGAGAGAGAGAGAGAGACAGAGACAGAGACAGAGACAGAGACAGAGACAGAATATTAAGAACAGGATTTAATTTTTGTATTTCATAAACCCCAAAATCTATCATTTCAATTCTCAAATTTCTCTCATTTTTTGGAAATCCCTATACCAGTCTGCAAATGAGTCTGTTTCAGAGAGAGTGCCTTCACTATTGAGTGGGAAAGAAAAAAGGAGGGGTAACACCACATAAGGAAAAAAGGAATTACTATTACACACCACAGGTGGACAAAAATCCCATTTTCCTTTTTCCCTCAGTACATAACTGTTGTGAAATATGAGTAAAAACTGGTAACAATACTACAATATAATAAAATTTTAAAAACAGATGAAGTATCATAAAATCTGAATTCTATAAAAATATCTTGAAAGTAGGGCACTGCACAGTAAAAGGCAAGGTAAGACATATTGGAATTATTTTGTGTAGAAGCAGGGCAGAGATTGTTATCTTCCAGAAGTGATTTCAGGGACAGAAAAACTCTCTAAAATATGAAGCATTTCAGGGATAAAATATCATTTGAAAAGAATTTATACTCATATTTTAAAAATACCTTCACAGTATAAAGAGAGATGGGTCTGTAATTTCTCTTTGCTTTTAACAACACACTTTCTTTCCTGTAAAACTGGAGATGATACGAAAGTATATCCTGGAGCACAATACAGTGGATTGAATAGACTCTTTAGCCTGAAAAGGCCTCTGATTTTTACTAACTGGTCTCATAGTTGGCTTAACTGAGAACCACTACTGATGAGAACAAGCAAGGGCAACAAATTATGAACAAATAAACATTTTTTCCATCATTTGGCATTTTACTCACAGTGGTCCATTAGCTTAAGAAAACCAAGGAATCAGCACTTAAACATATTTGTGCTCAGTTTGGTCATAAATGTTGCATGGCTTTGCTTTACTGCTATTTATGATTACATCATTAGACACATTACATATTCTAGAGCAAAGGTGTAAAATATGCTGTGATAGGTTTGTATTAAAGAATCTGTTCTGTTTAACAATGAAATAATGTAGCTTATGCTATTTGTTTATATGGCTACCAAGCTTTACACCTTGCTGCTTCCCAGATTCTCATATGTTCTTTAGTTTTTGTTTTTAATTCCAGTAACAGCACAGATGCCACCCTAAGACTAAGGGAAATATTTAAGTATAAGTGATCATATCACATCAATAAAGCTCATTTTTATAAAATGTGCCTGTTTTAAATATATACATTTCTGAAGATGAGATCTGACCTTGGTCTTTAACCTATTTTTACTTCCTTTCTTCAGGCTGAAAAATGTTCTTCAACTAAGTGTCTACATGATAGTACATTTATTGAAAGCTTCCAATTTGCTGTACATTGTTTTAAGTGCTTTACATATATTATCTCAATTCATTTAAATTCTACCAAATGAGAATGGTATTTTGAGAAAATGAAAAAAATCCAACATGCCTGAAGCACATTGGAAGAGGGAGGGAGGGATGGCATGAAATAAGACCAGTGATCTAGGTAGGACATGCTGGATCTTGTAGGCAATGTTAAAAATTTTTCATCTTTATCTTAAGAGCAATAGGAAATCTTAGTATTATTTTAAGTGGAGTGAAATAATTACCTTGAGTGATGAAAATTGTTTAGAGAGGCCAGCATTAGATTCGGGGATGCCACATAAAATCTATTGCTCAAATACTGCCTTTTCATGGAGATTTCTCCTTCTATCCTGTCATAAGTTTCCCTCCAACTTTGAAGTTATTTCATTAATAAGTAGAGAGATGCTACACAGAGCCAAGGAACAACACAATCAGGACACTGGCTTGAATAGTAGGCCAGTCATGTTTGGGTTTATTGCCTGGTATATTTTGGACTTTAGATGAAATAGGAAAAAAAACAGAAATGTTCCCTATGTATTTGTTTTCCTGGATACCCTTAATTTCATGGGTGTGTATAACAATGAACTGTTTTCGAACTGGAGCATAGGGCTTTTTTAGATATTGGAGTGTAGCTTTATTACAGAGAGATTTTATCTTTAAACATTGCATTTTGATCAACTTTGTATATTCACGTTTATTAAAATATTGTACACTAAATGTTTTGCCCTTGTTTGCTATTAGGTGGTCAAAGCACTTATCAGCACTATTGTGATTAACTCATGTAAATGGCATGGGTCACGGAACATTGTTTTTCTTCCTGATTAATTTTCTGTTTTTCAGTATTACATTAATTTACTTTTGGCTTCTATTTCTGTATTACCAAAATAGTTGCTGTATTTATGTGGTATTCAATTGATTTTGTTTTTTAAAAAATTATAGTTTTTATTTAAAATATTCTGTACCTTAATTATTTTATGTAACCAATTCAAGAACTTAAAGCCATAATGTCAACTTGCAAAATTTCAATCAGTTTAATCCCCTACCACAGAAACTGTTTGTAAAAAAGAGAATTATATCTGGGCAGTCTTATTTAAAAAAAAAGAGCAGGGGAAGAGATACCATCATGGCCAATCCCCTGGGGGTGGGGGGCAAACTGCCCGAGTTAGCTTTGGTGGATGGCAGTTCTGCATTCACATGCCCCACTTTGTGTTGGAGAGGAGATACAAATCTGTGCTGTTTGAGTGTTGAATATTTGTGTTGAATATTTATCCACCCCTAGGGGAGGAGGCCCAGACACTCAGTGCTTCTGCCCTGCTAAGAATCTGGGGCTGCTTGTTCCCAGTTTCTGGGTTTAAGGTCTGGTCCAGCCTTTTCATTAGACCTAACACCCCACTCCTAACCCCACTCCCTGGCTGTGGAAAGACTGAAACATTAT
>JAQZBX010060580.1:0-17268 GCA_029593785.1 Cabassous unicinctus | reverse complement strand
AAAAATAATATACAAATACCCATATACTCTTCACAAATATTGACCAATTGTTAATATTTGCCACATTTGCTTTATCTTATTCTTTCTGTGTGAAACTATATAGCTAAAATTATTTTTGCTGAAATACTTGAAAGTGCATTTCAACCCTCATAAGACTTGCTACTAAATACCTCAATATATATGGCCTAAAAATAAGAGAACTGGAAAGGCGGAGGCATATCCTGAATGTTAAGTACTATGGGAAGAGAAAAAAGCAAGAAGTTTAAAGGTCCTATAGAAATAAAGGACAAGCAGAATGGAATGAATATAAAATAAAACCCAAGGAAGGTTTCTGTAATAAGAATGGAATCTATTAATTGAAATGGACAAAATATCATACACTGAGGAAACCTGACACAGAAGAGACAACATCAAGACATATCCTGGGGAGCAGATGTGGCTCAGGTAGTTGAGTGCCTGCTTCCCACATGGGAGGTCCCGGTTTGGTTCCCAGTGCCTCCTAAAAAATAAAAAAACAAACAAATGGAAAAACCAACTCAGGGGAGCCGATGTGGCTCAATGGTTGAGCACAGGCTTCCCATTTATGAGGTCCTGGGTTGAATCCCTTGCCCCGGGGCCTCAAAAAAAAAAAAAAAAAAGACATCCTAACCTTTCCGTGTGGCAGCAGCCATCAGGGTAAGCCTAGATGGGTGCTTACAAATACATCCAGGAGCTATGGAGGAAGACGCAGTCCGATGTGATGAGCTTTCTTTTGAGGGTCCACTGCAGACAGTACCGCCAGTTCTCTGCGCTCCATAGGGCCCCCAGCCCTACCAGGCCGATAAAGCATGCAGACTGAGATACAAGGCCAAGCAAGGTTATGTCACCTACTTGATTCTGGTACGCCATGGTGGCCGCAAACACCCGGTTCCTAAGGGTGCAACCTATGGCAAGCCTGTCCATCATGGTATTAACCAGCTGAAGTTTGCTCAAACACTTCAGTCTGTTGCTGAGGAGCGAGCTGGATGGCCCTGTGGGGCACTGAGAGTCCTGAATTCTTACAGGGTTGGTGAAGATTCCACATACAAATTCTTTGAGGTTATCTTCATTGATCCATTCCATAAAGCTATCAGAAGAAATCCTGACCAAACCAGCCCACAAGCACTGGGAGATGCGTGGGCTGACGTCTGCAGGCCGCAAGAGCCATGGCCTTTGAAAAAAGCCCAAAAGTTCCACCACCCTATTGGTGGTTCTCGCCGTGCTCCTTGGAGAAGGTGCAATACTCTCTAGCTCCACCGTTATCGCTATTATATAAGTAATGTTCGTAAAATTCATACCTAATAAAAAATTTAGGACAGTCATGTCTACACAAAAGTGTTCTTAGTTAAAACAGTAGTTGTCTGTGGATTGTTTCATGGATATATTGTCAAATTATGAAAGTTAAAGTTCAATAATGTTTGAAGAATATAGAGTGATGGTGTATCGTGTTTCTAAGATAAACAATTTTGTTTTTGCTTTATCTTATTAGGGAGTTATATGTCATGCTTAAAAATGCCATGCTGTGTGGTATAATAGGTGTAAAATAAAATTCTTTAAGAGGAGCACTGAAAAATGAAAAATAAAAAAAAAGACATATCCTAGCTAAGCAATCAGACTTTAAAGATAAAAAGCTTCAGGTCCTCTGGATAAAAGAACTAAATCTCTTACAAAGTAAAGAGAATCTTGTTAACATCAGATTTCTCAACAACATACAGAGCAAAACAACAGTGAAGAAACATTTTTGTTTTGTTTTTGAAAATAAAGGAAAGTGCGAGTCAAAAATTTTATATCCTAGAAAACAAAATAAAACAAAAACAAACAAAAATTTTATATCCATTTAAGATATCCTTCAAGTATCAGGGCTATAAAAATACTTCTAAACAAGCAAGAACTTAACGTCAGTAAATTATTTATTTACTTCTTTATTTTCCACTTTTATTGTGAAG
Organism: Cabassous unicinctus; assembly: GCA_029593785.1. Taxonomy (NCBI): domain Eukaryota; kingdom Metazoa; phylum Chordata; class Mammalia; order Cingulata; family Chlamyphoridae; genus Cabassous; species Cabassous unicinctus. Next base: position 15,304 of record JAQZBX010060580.1, on the reverse strand, counting down.
GTTTTGAAGGCCTTGGATAGAAGGGAAGCACACTAATACTTACTGAATATTTCTTATGAGCTACTTTGAGTTAGGTCTAATTACCTGAATTTATTTTGAAGAAACTGATTCTCAGAGAAATTGTTTAGCAACATGATACATGTCAAAACAGCATTCAAACCCTATTTTCTTTTACTCTAAAACTTTGACCTTTCTTCTACATCATGTTCACAATGTATCCTCCATACTCCATATTCATTGCCTTCTGTATAAATGCAACTAAAGTTTTTTGTTGTTGTTGTTTTAATTAACACAGAGAAATGCTCCTCTTTACTCTTCCGTTTAATACTTTCACTCTAACTTGTAGAGCTATTCATAATTCTGCTCAGCTGACAAGTGGTTCTACTATTTTTGTAGTAGCAGGAGTTCAGAACACTATAAAGAGCACACTGTTTTAATTAAGGACTTGAAAACAATTTTAAAATGGGAAGGCTTTACATGCTCACATTTCCTGCCTCAGAACTGATCACATCAGATAAAGACAAGAACTGAAAATTCTAAAATTTAACTTTCAAACATTCATTGAGGCTGTTTTTCAAATACATGTAAAATAATCAACTCTTTCAATGTAAGTATCATACCCAAGAGGAAATTAGCAGAGCATATTAGATTGCAAATTTTAATAAACCAGTTTTAGCATTATCACTTTTGAGCAGAGGACAGAGAGATCATTTGGTGCTATTTCTGAGACTATAGTGTCTTATCAGCTTCTGTGACAGACCACTTTTGGCTATCTACTACTGCTACTAATTAGTTTATAGCCTACCAGCCATGTGTCTACATGGAAGACAACAGAGGTATTAAAAAAAAACAGAGCTTTTCATAAAAGTCAAATAAAAGCAATTCTCATTACATGTAGTTGCTAATGCAGGGAAACGTAATTGCGTCTGGCTTCCAGAAGACAAGGGAAATATATTACCTAATTAAATTCTACACATTGTTTGAAAGTAGGTATAGGTCTCTGTGTCTATCTTCAGATTTCCAAACCACAACATTACCATTACTAATCAAATAAATGAGGAAAAAAAAAAAAAGCAAACTGTGAGAGATAAAACTGAAATGCTTCAACATGTCCCAATCAGTTGCAGCCTTCTGCACCAGTGACACTATAGCATGGCCTAGTGTGGTCAATATATATTTTTAGCTGAACTGCTATTTTTATTACCAGACCCATTTTCTTAAGCAGTTTATAACTGGGACATTTTTATTTTCACCATCCTGAAAGTTGACAGAAATTGTAAGGCCAAGTGTTCTTTGAAGAAAACAATAGACCCACTTTGACTCACAGAAGATTTACAATACAACAGTTGCAAGATCTTTTACTAGCTCTCTACTTCTAAAACAAAGGGCGGGGTTTGAGAAAATTTAGGTAGTCCTTTTCTTTGTTTAATCTGAATTATACTATTTATTGCTTCACCTTCTCCTTTCATAGTTTTGTTGGAAAAATGAGGGGAGATAACATAGAGCTGGGTCTCGCAGTTTGTAGGTGCTCCGTCCATATGAATTCCTTATCTATGCCAATGAAAAAATGGAATGCTGTTGCTTAGGATTATATAAATATAAAAGCAAAAGTAAAAGGTAATACAGCAAGCCAATATTTCAAAGAAATACTAATTTAATGTGAAATATAGAACCTGGTAAAAGTACTTCACATTTAGGTAAACTAAAAGAAATATAGAAGCAGTTTGAAGAGAAGGAAATCCTAATGTACTGGACACTAATTTTTAGCCATTCCTTTAATAAAATAACTAAAATGACTAACTTTATTTATTACTAAGTGTATTAGTCAGCCAAAGAGGTGCTGATACAAAATACCAGAAATCTGTTGGTCTTTATAAAGGGTATTTATTTGGGGTAGAAGTTTACAGTTACAGTTACAGTTACCAGGCCATAAAGTATAAGTTTCTTCCTTCACCAAAGTCTTGGTGTCCTGTTGGAGCAGGACAGCTGCCGACATTTGCCAGGGTTCAGGCTTCTTAGGTTCCTCTCTTCCCATGGCTCTGTTTCTCTCTGGGCTCAGCTACTCTGTTTCTTCCACAAGGTCAGCTGTAGACTATGAGGCTCTCTAGGCTTTGCTTCTCTCCACAAGGCCAGCTGTGGACAGTCAGGTGACCCGCTTGTCTCTTTTCCTGGGGCCTTCTCTCCTTCCCCACGACCAAGCTCCTCTGTGTGCTTACTTCCACAGGCTCTGGCATTAAAACTCCACATCAGAACTCCAACTGCTCCTCTGCTCTGCCATGTAGGATTATCTCTGAGTCCCACCCAGGGGCGGGCTCTACATCCTACTGGCATGGCCCAATCAAAGCCCTAATCATAATTTAATCACTCCCAAAGGAACAGACCATTTTACAAGCATAATCCAATATCTATTTTTGGAATTCATAACTATATCAAACTGCTACACTAAGCAAAAAATTACTAAAATTACTCAGTATGGTTTGCTTCCTATGAAATAACTGGCTGAAGTTAGTGAATAACTATCAGAAGCAAGCATACGTAAAAATAAATGCAATAAAATAGAGCTACAATGTCCTAAAATGTAAATATTTAGACTACTTCAGGGAAGTTGGATTAACTCTTTCACCTCATTGAGACAGATATCTATTTGGTACAGTAGCAAAATAATAGAGAGCATCCTGCACAATCATGGCATATGCAGCTTTGCAAACAAACAGCATAGGCTCTTTGAGAATTTGATCCAGTGTTCCTAGGCAGATTAATACAGAGGGTGATTGAGATCCATTTTCAATTCCTTACCATAAAAAAGAAAGCATTATTTTCCTGAACTCTCTGATAATAAATGAAAGTAAGGACAAAACAACCCTTCTAGAATTAGCTGCTATTGCTGAAATTCTGCCCCATAGGGTTGGAAGGCAAATTTATTGATATCCTTTAGAGGAAAATCAGGAAATTTAATCATCTGCAATGAGTAACACCATTACCAATGCAGAATTAACAAAAATTGACTCTATTCTCAAACCCCCAATAAAACCCAGCATAAAAGCACCTTAATTTTCTATGTGCCTGTCATTTCACAAAGTAAGGTGGAAAATTGAGATGAGTGGTGGAATCTAACGCATCTATATCTTTTTTTTTTTTTGCCTCAGTTTATTTATTTTAAAACAAAAGGTTTAAGTGTAAACACATCATGGATATTAATCATTCCCTTTATTTAGATAGAATTTTATATGGATGGGGAGGAATTAGGGTATAACATGAATTGTCTTAATCCTGTGTCAAGAAGATATTAAAATGATCTCCTAAAATGTAGAAGTAAATGGATCAATTGAATTGGGTGTTTTGTCTATATGTTACCCAGCCAGTGGTTTGACTGATGGTTTGACTACAAGTCAAGTAACAATGTGGGCAGCCTATAGCCATTTCCATAGATGAACCTCCGAAATCTTGTCAGGATCAGAAAGGTGAACTATCTGTGGATGAAGGATCAAATAAAAGTGGGAATAGGCCAAAATAAGTAGAGTATGATTGGGTCAGGAAACAGAAAAAGGAGTCTCATAATATACTTAATGTTTAAAAATGCATTTAATATCCTTTTAAAACCACTGTGCTACATCTTATTAGAGTAGAGACTATGTTTGCTATATTGCCAGCTTTCTGTAAAGATTACTTCTATACATCTTCATATGAATTTTTTCATATTTAAATAAAACCTACAAATACAGATCATGACATTATACTAATGGTGAATTTTATCACTTTTTTTAAATTAGAAATTTAGATCATCTGCAAGAAGATCTTAAAAGAGCATTGAGGAGACATTTAGACATTAAGTAAATCATTCAGAAAATAGTCTCCTTCTTAGCAAACATTCTAATCCTGGTAGTTCAGAATATGATTTTTAAAATTTTCCTGGCCTTCTGTTTGCTTATTTCTCTTTGTTTGGTCTGCAAATATTTTAGTGAAGTTTCACTTTATAGGTAATCTTGGTCCTTGTTGTTGCTTTGCGATGTTTGAGAAAATGACTAGAGGAGCTTTAATGTTGTTTTCTTCATCAGTGTGAATTAGATAAAAGATTAAAAGCAATACCTAGATTGCAGATCTCAACTTGGATTTCTGTCTGTTGCATTTTAAGTCCTTGGTGAGATCCTTGTGTTCAGACAGAAGCTAAATAAATAAATAAATTCATAAATTCCACTGACTTCAGCAGGCTATGTCACCCGGGATGCGTTATTATTTAAAATGAAATATCATCAGTGTTTTACATGATTGCGTTAGAGACTCCAGTCCCCCACGATTCATCTTTTAAGGCCAGCACCACCTGTCCGCCACACACAGGTTTTGAACATAAGACAGGAAGCAAACAGAAGAGCTGGTGAGCAGACTCAACAGACAGTTAGTTGGTAAGGGCATGACATGCACAGTTTGCCTTCTTGGTCATTTCAGACATTTTATCCCACACCACTGGTTTCTACCTCCTCCTTTTCTATTTTGTCTTTTACTTGGGGGGCAAAAATAGTGGATGTTAGGACTGAGAGGTAGGTCCTGGGATCTGGAAATTTAAGCAGCTTTTGGTCTGCAAGTGCCATTTTTTTGCTGTCTAGAGTGCAGAGGAATTCATGGAGTGACTACACTTATTCCTCACCCAGACAGGGAGGAAAGGAATGTGGCGCTAATATCTGTCAAGGAAATTGCAGGTACAAGCAATTATTGGGTAGGAGCCATTAAGAGGAAACAGTTATGCAAATTTTCATGCTCATTTGATGATGCTCTTATGTTTCTGGACCTTTGCCAGACCAATGGTTGAGTTGTAAAAAATCGAGGCATGGGAATTTTAAGAGTGAAGGTACTGTTGTTTTTAAGCTTGTTGATTAGTTCACTACAAAGAGAATGCAAAGTGAAGAATATGGCTCTCTCAGAAACATGTTTTATAAATTTTACTAAAAATGTTTAATTTTTAAAATAGCACTATGGCATGTTTTCAGCTTTTATTCTAGTTTCTGCTGTCAAAACTTGTTTATATATTCAAAATTTATTTATTCCAGCAGCCTACAAATATTTACTGAGTGTTTCCACTTAAATGTCATAGACACAGCTATGAAAACAAGAAAAGCAGTCTCTTCTCTCATGGAACGTACAGTCTAGAGGGATGGTATCTGTTACATAAATGATATATATGTGATAAGAGCCATGAAAGATATCATGGGCTTATGTAATTGGGGACATAATTTTGTTTGTGGAGCACGTATCAGGGAAGTGTTTCCTAAGACGTGGCTTTTAAGATGAAAATTAAGAAGTGAGTTTGCCAGATATAGTGTGATAAAGAACATTTCAAGCATAAGCAGGACCATGTACAAAGACCCCACAGATGAGGAGAACCTTGTCACATAGGAGCAAATAAAGGAAAGTGAGTTGGGAGTAAGGCAAAATGAGGGAGGGGAAAGTTGGCTCCAGAAGTTAGGGATGAGGGCAGAGGCCAGGTTGCCCAAGACTTTGTAGGTCATGGTGAGGAACTGGGCTTGATTCTTAGATTATGGCTCCCTGCTGAGAAATTTAAGCATGAGAAATTTGAGACCAGGTTAATACATTTTTAGATATGAGCACCTATTGGGTACCAAACATTAAACTGGTGAAATGAAGATAATGTGCCCCTTTAAGGCACTTCAAGTTCAGTGCCTTAAAGGGGAATCAGAAAATCTCCTACTACAATAAAAGGATTAAAGCATTTAGATGTAAGGAGAATATGAACCAGGTGTTTTGAAAGCTCAGAGAATAATCCCAGGAAAGGAGATTTAACTCAGCCTTTGAGTGGGTACCAAGGATGTGTCCAAGAGGAGATGGTATTTGAGTCAAGTGTGTAAAACCACCAAGGAGTTAGCTAAATGGACCGAGGGTCTGGGGAGCCTTCCAGATAAAGGGAAAGGCATGCCCAGGGACCTGGGAGTGGGATTGTTTTGCACACTAGGAGAACTCCCTGCAGATAAGAATAGCTGGAGAGAAGGAGATGGGCAGAATTGAGGCAGAAAGTGTGACAGGAAAGGTTATATAGTTTATCCTTTGTCCTGTAAGGTATTTGTAAGTTGTATCACATTCCACTTTTTAGTGAATATTTACAAAAGAAAATTCCAAATCTTTCCTCTGAGGAGAAACAGAGCTATCAAATAGGTGAGTTCTCAGTAATACAAGTTACTACCTTAACCATTTCTGTCACTTTTCAAAGTCTACACGAATTTGTATCTATTCAAAATGTTAATTTATGTCTCAGGAATAAAGAACAGGGGATTATATATCTTAAGTTGATCTCTTTTTGATTTTAGATCTGAGTTTTGCACCAACTTGAAAAATTGAGTAAATTTTCAAAAAAGACTTCAAATACTCAGCAGAAAGGAAGAAAAAGGTCCCTATTTATCATGTGCCTGCAATCGCCACTGAGTGATGTATTGTGATTACAACTTTTTTTTTTAATTGGCAGGCTTCTAGGATGCTATGGGAATTGGTGACAAGATGATGGATCAGTTTCTCCATATTGGCTGGTTGATCCAACAAACCTAAAGCAGATATTGGCATTTGTCATTCAGCATCAGAGCCCCACAGCCTCCTCTGCTGATTAGTCAAATACTTCACCTCCCTTTAATTTATGTTTTAAGACCAGGGCCTCACAGAGATGCTCAAGGGAGCAAAGTTTAACAATCTGATGGAAAGACGGGTTACTTAGTACCAGTTGAATGAGGAAAAGTGAGCATGGGGGAAAAGAAAGAAATCAATGATAATGTTTGAACAGCTTAACCCTGTTGGCCCTTGCATGTTAATAGATTATTTATGCATCACTTTGCCAGTGAGAAGAAATTAGTATGATTAGCATTTTCTGTTTATTGACTGCTCATCACAAATTGGAAAAAATGTTTACATGTATTTTGTTTATTACCATGAAAAATCATTGACATGAAAGGGCAGAACAAAAACTCATCCTCTCAAATAAACTCAAAGCATCTCATCTGAAAGAAAAAATGTTATAAATGAACAGAAATCTATTTCTCATTGTGTTGTGAAAAAAGGAAACTATCTTATTTCCAGAGAAAAGCCTTTAAAAATAGTTGGTTAGGAAGGAGCTTTGAAGTTTGACACGAGTCTAATCTCATTCTTTAGCTAATAGCCATGGCTTTTCAAAGAGTCCTTATGATGTTGGTGGAAAATTTTCACCTTTTCTGTGCTCCCCCTACCCAGATCATTTTGAAATTTCCTTCACCATATGACTTCAATTGCACCCTGTTTTGGAAGACAGCTGCAAGGTAATCCTATAATAAAAACAGGGAAACAGAGATGCTTAAAGAAGAAGCCAGAAGGATTTTGAGGACCTTAAAAATTCACAGATATAGATTAGGTGTGATTTGAGGAAAATTAATGTTGGAGTCTAAGTCTTATGAATAACAAATCCACAAAGATCCCTGCTGTACTTAACAGCCATAGGAACAGGAACCAAATGTAGTTTCCTATACTTCGGATGGAATTATTATTGTCCTGTCTTGGCTTCGGGTATCTATGTCTGTCTGTCTGTCTGTCTGTTTATCTATCTATCCATCCATCCATCCATCTACCTATCTATCTACCTATCATCTACCTATCTACCTATCTATCTACCTATGTATCTATCTACCATCAAATCATCTATCCACATAGTAATAGCGTTCTCCTTCCCCTACTCAACCCCCAAGCCCTCCTATTTATTGTTTTAATGACACTGGCAGAACAGAGAAGGGTCATAACACTTTCCATTGTTACTATTTAAGCCTCTCATTTTCAAGGACTATAATCAAGTTCTTTATTCTTATTGGGACAATTCCTGTATTCAGGGAGGCTTATAGATTTTGAAGTCACATTGAAAAAGCAATGTTTAGGATTCATATGATTAAATGAAGACAGTTTGCCTCTTAAAATATTTAGGGAGAGTTTCTTGTGGTGTAAAACACCCATTTTCTTTCAAGGAAAGAACAAAATATCTCCACTTCTTTTAGAATATGCTCTTCTGGGAGCAGGTGTACCTCAGTGGTTGAGTTGCCTACTTCCCGTGTACGAGGTCCCAGGTTCAATCTCTGGTACCTCCTAAAAAAAAGGAAAAATGAATATGCTCTTCTGAAAGTTAGTTCTGATTACTAAAATGAATACAAATAGTTTGCATCTATCGTTCTGTGAGGTTAAAGAGGATGCTGCTGCAAAACCAATTTGAAAAGAAAAATCAACATGAACAAAGGTTTACACATAGAGAGATCTTGTTCATTGAAACATCCTTAAAAGAGGACTAAACTCAGTTGTATTTAGTTATATATAAATTTAATTTTTATTTTATCTATCTACACATCAATTTTTAAGTCAAATAATACAAAGCTTATAATAAAAACCACCTCAAATTCTGTTCTGAAAGGCATCTGATTTCAACCTCTTTTTTACTTTCTCCTGTAATTTATAACCATATTACTAAATAATATAACCATAGTGCTATTTCTTGATTTTCAATTTTAGGTATTATTTGTTTATTTATTATTATAGAGGACTAGAATTTAGATGTTTTATCACACAAATATATATACACACGCTTTCCCCCTTTCCTGCCAAACCAAAAGAAATGTATCACCATTTTGGGTTAAATCAACAATCACAATTCATATTCTTATAACTATTGAAATCTTATAGACAGAGAAGCCAAACAACATATTATGAATATATATTTTCTTGTACATTTTTTTCCCTGAAGTTAATTATTGCTTTTACACAAGCACACACACAGACACACTTGCTCAGTTTCCTATATTTTGGCCACTAATTCATCTCCAAATTTTTCTTCTAAGTGACTTTTTCAATGCTTCCTAGAGTGTCTGTCATAAATATTGTTTTGATCAGCTCCTCTTCATCCCATTGGTGAAGACTAGGTTCCCACCATCGGGTTACAGGGATGGCTGAACACATGACACTCTACACCAACAAATGAGATTGACAGCACTCTATCAGTCATGTATACTTCAGTGTAGGGGAGGATGCCACACTGTGGCGCAAGGGGGTTAAACTCAGGAACAGAATGACCAGGGGCTGTGGGAGGCAGGTGTTGTAGTATCAAGAGGGTTCCCATGGGAGGAGGTGGTTGGCTTGTTTGAATAATTCTGCAGGCTGACAGGGAACGGAAACCCACTACTCACGGATATGCAAGTACTGTGCCTGGTGCCCATGATAATGAGGGTTGTTTGGCTACGGGACCTTATCCACAGGAAGAGAGTGAGCAGGAGACCTTGCAGTTAGGATATTCAAAGCTGGTTTTCCCCAGGTGTGAAAGCAGCACATAAAATTAATTTTAGGCCTTGTACCACATATATGTATGACATTGAGGTAATTAATCTTTCAGAGCCTGTTCCTTTTCCTTACTTTAAAAACCAGATGGCAATACTGATCTTTTGTTTCTATTATGGGAATCAAATGAAAGCCCTTTCAAATCTTGACTCATGTTAAATGTTTATAAATAGTGGTTATTTTCTGTATTATTATTTATAAGGCTACTCAGTTGGGGTGGAATTGGGACTTAGACCCTACTTTCCCACATTAAAACAGTGTTGTCACTTCTCAGCAACATTCTGTAGCCTTCATTGTAAACCACCTGTTCTAGGCCTTCTACTATGATAATTAATCTATCTTCCCAGTCTTACTTTCCATTCTCTACATATCCCTTGAATCCAGCAATTATAAATTACGTGAGTGAGGCAGTTTGATATTATTTATGAGCTCCAAAAAGAGAGATTATGTTTGTAAACTGGTCTGTTCCTCTGGGCATGATAACCTTTGATTGTATTAGATTCAGTTGAGATGCCTTTGATTAAATTATGTTAAGATTAGAGCTTTGATTTGATCATGCCATTAGGGTGACTCGGTTTGAGTCCCTGCCCCTTTTGTGGGCTATATAAATGGGCACCCAGTCAAGGAGATACATAGAAGAAGATACACATGGGAATAGAGAGAGCTCCATAGAAGCCAGAGGAGATAACTTTGTCAGCTTTGGTCCTGTGGCCCCAGGAAGAGAGATGAGCCATTCAGCTGATAGTTTGCAGCTGAAGAGAACAGACCACCTGAGCCCTATTCCAGCCTACAACTGAGATACACAGAAGAAGCTGGGCCCACAGAGCCTTAAGAGGAACGAGGAAGGCTAAATCCTTGCAGACATCGCCTGCCATCTTGTTTCAACATATGGCAACAGATTTAAATGAGAAAGTACTTCTTATGGTACCTTGAGTTGGACTCTTTAGGGCCTTGTAACTGTAAGTTTCTACCCCTAAATAAATACCCATTATAAAAGCCAAGAGATTTCTGGTACTTTGTATCAGTACTCTTTTGAACTGATTTTGGCTGACTAATACACTGAGTTTCTCCAAATCTTACCTATATGTTCTGGCCTCTTTACACTGTACATGTTTTTCATCTATCTGAATGTTGTTGATATTTTTACCTGAACTTTTTTTCCTAGGAATGCCAGATTGTATATAGGATTGCCAGATAGATTTGAATTTCAGATTTTATATATATATATATACACACACACACACACACACACATACTTATACTAAAAAATAATTCACTCTTTTTCCGAAATTCCAAAATTCAAATTTAATAGTGCATTCTGTATTGTGTTTTATAAATATGGAGATCCTACCTCTTACCTGTGTTTCAAGTAAATGGCTCTTTCCTGATATAGGACCTTGTAGACACTAATTTTAAAAATTGTGTAAAGCTTAAGTCTATCTTAACACCTATCTGAAAATGTGTTCTTATATCTAACATCATATTTCACAGTAGTGGCATCAAATTCAGGGTGGGGAGGGAGCTTCCTTGATCCTGACCAATTCCTTCCTTTTTCTTTGATCTGGAAGAATGGTAACTTGTTTTTTTCCAGTATTAATATAGAAATTAGTCTTCAATACTGTCCTCCATTATCCTCCTCCTCAAGCCAGATGACTGTGCTTAAGCTGCTAGTATAAAGAAATTCTAGAAGTTCCACTGATACTTCATAGTTCAAATGTAGCCTATTTCCTGATATCACTCTTGTGATTTAGATTTGAGTATGAAACAGTAATTTCCTGTGGTGATTGAGGGCGAGTCACGAATGAGGAGGGAACCAGTATGGGACTCAGGGAGAGCCCAGGACCTCAGCAACAGATGCAAAAGGAATCAAAGGTCACAGTAGGAAAAGCCATTTTTTTCTAATTGCCCAGAGACCTGGATCTCTTATCTATGTCCTTACAATTCACTTGCAGCCCTTCACCTGCAAACTTTAATCTGGGGTGGGTAACACAGATCTACCGAATCAGAATTTACTTTTTTAATGAGATCCCTTAGCAAATTCTATTCACAATGAAGTTTAAGCACTAGGCGGGTAACTGGTGTTAAACATGGTAGAGAGCTAAAGCTATTCAAGAACTTCTCTTTATCCAAATTGGTCTGAAAAAGAGGTCAGTATTCAACATTAAGAGAAAAGAAGGTAATGATATAAAAAAGAAAACAAACAAACAAACAGGAAATCCCCAGGTAAAAGGAAAATATATGAGTATTAAACAAGCATATTTTTGGATGGCAAACATTTCATTGTTTTAGGAGTGGAGAGCAGGTTTAGGGACTGCTGTAAGGTAAGGCTAGATATGTAAGCAGGGGAACAATGATGGAATCCTTACTAAGGACTTTAAACTATATTCCTTAGGAAATTGGAGATCCATTAGAATATGTTACTAAATAGAATAAGAAAGACATCTGTGCTATTACTCTGGCTACTCTATGGAGGATATCTTGGACTTGGGAAAAAGACTAGGTGAGAGATATTGCTGTTATTCCCATAAAGTTGATGAGCACCTAATTTAAAACAATAATACTGGGAATGGAGAATGTGAATTGCATTGAGGCCATGTTAAGGATGTAAATTATTAGACTGTGTGGTTTGATGATGGATGTAACTGGGCAATATAAATGACAGCAGGAAAAAGAACTCATATGGTTTTAGTTTCATTCTCTGGTTAATAGATTCAATTGATTTATCTCGTATTTGGGGGAGGTGTCATTTTGTAATTTGTTTCATTAATGTGAGAATGACCTGTTAAGAGCTTGTAATTCTTACTCCCAGCCCTGCCTTTCTGGCTAAAAAAAACAAGATGTAGCTTTTCTATTTTAAACAATATGAGTGAGGTGAATGGAATGTATCAAAAATTTGAACAGAAAACAAAACAATATGATATTTGAGATACAGGCCCAAATCAATAAGAAATGCTTAGTTTTACCAAATATAAGATCCCCTAATGAGGTTGCCAAAGAGGTATTTAATTAATTTAAAGAAGTAATAAACATGTCGTAATGTGATAAGTAGGAATTTTATTGACAAACTGAATCAAATAATTTTTGAAATCTTAAAAGTTTGAAGTTTAGCACTTTACAGTTTGTTTGATCTATAAAACCTGTTCAAGAAATGAATGATTATTGCTATTACCTTTTATGGTCATGTGTTTCATACACAATCTGCATTATTTGATTCTTTAAATTAAATTTACCATGTCAATGAACAGTGACCTCTAGAACATCATTACATTGCTGGAATTTGCATAGGCTTACACTTTCACTTCTCGATTTAAAGCCCCTATGGATTTCTTGTTTATCTCAACTTTTTTCTGACTTAATACAATCTCACATCCTTCCATTTGCTTGCAATATGCAAACAGCCATTTCCTTGTCATTTTTATAGGAGGGTAATTGCTGTGCCTCTTGAAAGCTGTCATTGATTTCTTTGAGAAGCTTTACAATTCTATTTAGATGTAATTGTTTATTATTGTATTGAGTTTAATTTTCTTGCTTCTGGGAAGAAAAGACTAGAAGCACTCCCTGGTTAGTGAACATGTTTATATTGAAAGAATCAGGTTCTAGTATATGTACACTGAATTTACCTGATGTTTACATAATGCATGCATGTATAGACATATACACATTTGTTTCTAGAGGTAAATCTATGTCATATGCATGTTAAGTATGACAAATGCATGTTTTTAGGTTTATGTTAAATGTATAATTAGAATATAAGAATTTTGGTTTCTGTCAAGAGCAGAACAGCAAGGGTTGCTGACTATTTTAGATTTCTAGATGCTCAAGCAAATACCATGAAACAGGCCGGGTTAAACAATGGTAATTTATTACCTTATGGTTTTGCAGATAAAAGAAAGTCCAAACTAAGGTGTCAAAGTGATGCTTTTTCCCCAAAGACTGCTGTTCTGGATCTGGCTGCTGGCAATGTTTGGTCCTTAGCTTATCGCATGGCGAGGCATGTGATGGTGTCCCCTGGTCTCTCCCTTTTCTTGCAGGTTCCATTCATTTTAGCTTCTGGCTGCTTCCTCTGTGGCTTTCTCTCATTGTCTGCCTGAATTTCACACCACTTATAAAAGACTCCAGTAATAGGATTAAGGCCCATCCTGACTGAGATGGGCCACACCTTCTTAACTGAAATAACCTCATCAAAAGGTCCTACTTACAATGAGTTCACACTTACAGGGATAGATTACATTTAGGAACATGTTTTCTGGGGGTACATACAGCTTCAAACCACCACACTGACTATCCCTACCTCTCCTATGAAATCAAGCTGGAAAAAGAATAAAAGTGAGAGTAAAAGAAGGTTTTCAAAAACCAAATCTCAAGTTGAGAAAACCCTGGTGTGACTAAAGATGATCTTGAATTTGTGTGTGCTGGAGAGAGTAGGTGGGTACAACCTAGGAAAAAGGCAATAGTGGGAACATAGGTGAAGGAAAATGTTTAAAGACCGGCTCTTGCCTTTACCCATTATGACTGGAAAATTGTTGCCTGCCCCTTCACAACAGAAAGCAGCAGTAACATTTGTAGCTGCTCTTGTATACTATTAGCACAGTGCAGACATCCTACTAGAGTGAAGCGTAGATGAAGACAGGAGCCACTGACCAATTGTCCTCAGTTATTTATTCCTCCACCTTTACCCCACCTGCCAAGCCAACAGGGCTGATGGATTAAAACCTACAACTTCTGCTTCTAATACTGCTGCTTCTTAGGTGCTTTTAAGGAAAATTCTGACTGGGCAAGTTGGTGCAAGTGGTGGCAAGAGAGGGATGTGGTCAATAGTAACTTTGCGGTGTTTTGGAACCCCACCTTGATGCTTTTCCTTCTCTTCTGCTTGAATTCAACAGGACAGACACAGGCACGGGTATGACCCAGGACATTAGCCTTCTCCCAGTACACACTGCTAGAGAGGGTAGCGACACTCACAGATGAATGGGAGCTCATGAGCTACAATAACTGGGCACTCTGAAAGGGACAGTGTCCTCAAAAAAGAGTTAATAATCTGGACAATATATACAAAGTGTGATGGACCTGACAATCATGTAAACTAAGAAAGATAATTATTTTTAAGGAGATGAGGGAGATGCTGGGATTATGAAAGAAGAATTAGGGACTATGAAAAAAATGGAAATAATCAGATATGAAAAATATAAGAGTTGAAATGAAGGATACAACAGATGATTAATAAAAGAGGATTTAGCTAAAGAGTGAATTAGTGAGCTGGAAGATTATGTTGAAGAACTCATTGAGAGGTAGCAAGAAAAGAAACTGGAAAACATAAAAAAGAAGAGTTATGAGATATGGAAAATAGAAGTAGAAGAGCCAAAATACAGAAAAATTAAAGTAAGAAATGGAAGAAATATTTGAATCAATGGAGATAAGTTTTCCAGAATTCAAGAAAGAAAGAAAAAATAATGAAAATCCATATTCAATTACTTAAAGAAGATAAACAGAATAAGCCACAACTAGATACATTGTAGTAAAATGCAAGAATATTTAAGATAAGTCTCAGAGAGACAGAGAAAATCACTCCTGTCAAAGAGAAAATGAAAAGACAATAGAATATTTTGAAAATATTGAAGGAAAATCTTGAACCTAGAATTTTAAAACTGGTCAAGTTTTCACTTAAATGGGAAGGTGCATTAAAATATACTTAAGCATATAAGGTCTCAAAGGGTTTGCTCAACAAACAACCCCATTAAAAATGTGCTAGGAAGTTTCTAACTAAGTAAAGAAACCAATCTAAGAGATGATGCAAAAGATATGGAAAATAAAAGTGATCTAATATAAATATCTTGGTTAAGTTTATTGTGGCCTTTAAAAAGCATACAACATAATTAGTAAAGTAAAACAATTTCAACATGGTGTTACATTAGCTCTTTATTTTCCAAGAATGATTCATTGTCAGGTTTCTTTGACTGTTTTTTTTTTTTTT